>SJXQ01002746.1:224740-347356 GCA_006408695.1 Aepyceros melampus
CTCATTTGTGTGTGTGTGTTTAAATGTTTATATTTTATTTATTTATTTTTGGCTGTGCTGGGTTGTCGTTGCTGTGTGGGCTTTTCTGGAATTGTGTGGAGCAGGGGCTACTCTCTAGTTGTGGGCTTCTCGTTGGGGTGGCTTCCCTTGTAACTCCTGGGCTCTAGAGCGCAGGCTCAGTGGTTGTGGCTCGTGGGCTTAGTTGTTCTCAGCATGTGAGATCTTTCTGGACCAAGGATCAAGCCGGTTTCCTGCATTGGCAGGTGGACTCTTTAACACTGAGCCACCAGGTAAGCCATGTTTTGTGTGTGTGTGTGTTTTAATATTTATTTATTTGGCTATGTTGAGTCTTAGTTATGGCACCTGGGATCTTTGTTCCATCATACTGGATCTTTCATTACAGAACACAGACTCTCTAATGGTGACGTGAGGGCTCAGTAACGATGGTTTGCAGGCTTAGTTTCTCCATGGCAAGTGGGATCTTAGTTCCCAGACCAGGGATCAAACCCACATCCCCTGCATTGCAAGGCAAATTCTTAACCACTGGACTACCAGGGGAGTCCCTCACTTGGTCCCACTTTGAAACTCATTGGAAAATACTGCCGTGTGTGTACCATGCTGTCCTCTGCATGGCCCATTGTTACAGAGCTTGATGTTGGGACAGTAACTGGCATTAATGTTGGGGGACACCCAGATTCTCTGCCTGGACTCTGTGTGTATTTGTGGAAAGCACTACCAAGGGCCTTTGATAGAGTGAGATGGGTATTTTTTTAGGTGCTGAGAATAAAAACACATGCTCTCTGCTCCTTGGGCCAGCAGGAGAGCCTGGGACAGGGCCTGAAGGATGCTCAAGTTTCAGGGAGTTCACAAAGAAGGTTAGCATCGATTCTGTCAGGGATAAGGAAGAATGAGGACAGGCATCTGAGAGAGAGTGATCCTTGAGCTGAGATCTGAGGCTGAGTAGGTGTTTTTTGAGGTGGCTCAGTGGTAAAGAATCTGCCTGCCAACACAGGAGACACAAGGACATGGGTTCGATCCCTGGGTTGGGAAAATCCCCTGGAGTATATCCTTTTAATTGAAGTATTCCTGTACAATACTATTTAGGTGACAAGTGTACAATATAGTGATTCACCCTTTTCAAAGGTTATTCTCCATTTATAGTTATTATAAAATATTAAGTATATTCTCCATGTTGTCCAGTATATCCTTGTAGCTTATTTTATACCTAATAGTTTGTGCCTCTTAGTCCCTGACCCTTATATTGCCCTCCCTCCCCACTCTCCACACTGGCAGCCTCTAGTTTGTTCTCTATGTCTGTGAGTCTGCTCCTTTTTCATTAGATTCACTAGTCTGTTGTATTTTTTAGATTCCATATATAAATGACATCACACAGTATTTGTCTTTCTCTGTCTCCCCTCCAAGTCCATTCCTCCTTTAGGAAACACCTGTGTGTGTGCATACTCAGTCATGTCTGACTCTTTGCAACCTCATGGATTGTATCCCACCAGGCTCCTCTGTCCATGGGATTCTCCAGGCAAGAATGCTGGCGTGGGTTTCAATGTCCTCTTCCAAAGGATCTTCCCGACCCAGGTATCAAACTCACGTCTCCTGCACTCTTGAATTGGCAGGCAGATTCTTTACCACTAAGTTGCCAGGGAAAAGGGTAGATTAAGAAATGGTTAAAAGTTCAGTGGCTGGAGCATAGAACTAAGAGAGTAGACAGAGAGGGATAAAGAGATGACTGGGCCCAGGTTCTGCACAATAAAGCCGTAATGAGGTACCACTGCATACGTATCAGAATGGCTAACAGAGAACACTGACAACATTGCAGCCTGTTAGTGTGCAGAGGAACTCTCTCTCATGCATCACGGGTGAGAATGTAAAACAGTATTGCCACTCTGGCAAACAGTTGAGCTGTTTCTTATAAAACTAAACAGAATGATCATCCAACCCAGCGACTACACTCTTGAGCATTTATCCCAGAAAAATGACAACTGATGTTTATGTACAAAATGATGCGCATTGAAAGACTGTAGTAGTTTTATTGTAGTATTCCCCAAATGGAAATGACCCAGATGTCCTTCAGCAGGTGAATGATTAAATTGTGATCCATCCATACCATGAAATATAACACTACTTGGCAGGAAAAAGGAGAGACTATTGACGCGCAAATCATGAGTGTCTGGGGCTTGATGCTTAGCGAGAAGAGCAAAAAGATTATCGCCTGTATGGTTTTTAGTATCCTGGTCGTGATGTTGTACTGTAGTTTTGCAAACGCTATCTTTAGGGGAAACTGGGTGAAGAGTAGAAGAGATCCCTCTTCACTATTTCTTACAGCTTTATGTGAATCTTTAATAATATGAAATTATTATTTGTTGGTGAAAACCAACAAAACAACAAAAAAATCATACCACTCAGAATTCTACAAGGTTTTAAAACATTTTATTTTTATTATTTTTAATTTCGTTGTGCTGAGTCTGTTTTGCAGCATACGGGATCTTCACGGTGGCATGCTGGATTTGTAGCTGTGGCATGCGAACTCTTAGGTGTGGCATGTGGGATCTATTCCCTGACCAGGGATTGAAGCCAGTTCCCCCTGCATTGGGAGTGCGAAGTCTTAACCACTGGACCCAAGGGAAACACCGCTCCCCCCCAAATACCATTTTTTGTGTGTTTTTGTTACACATACATTTTTTGAAAATAAAAAAGCACATTTTAAAGCAACTATTATACATTCTGATATGCAAGAATAATAATATATACAGTCTGAGGTTTTATTTGTAGATGAAATACTCCTCAATGCTTTCTTTAAGCAGAAGCATTTATTAAAGGATTTTAAGTAGTTTTGAGACTCTCCAGGAGAGTCTGAGTTTGTCTTATGAAAGGTATGAAAATACATAACTCCAGGCTGAATACCCAGAGTCCTAGGACTGCTGTCCAGAGGAGCTGGACACTCTGCATCATGCCTATTAGAACGTAACTGCATGGGCATCACTTTTGACTTTTCTTGACATTGCTTCAGGCTTCCGAGGTCTTCTTAAAGATTTCAGTTGGTAAAACCTAGACCCTCCTTCCCACCTTCCATCTGTATCTTTGCTACAAATTTAGGTAAAGATGCAAGTATTCTGGATTCTACCTTAGGCATATCACTTTTAAGCCCAAACTAGGATGCATGTTCAAAGATGCTAGATGGATATAAACTACAAATTACACTCTCGCCCACCCTTTGGTTTACATTTCCAAGAAAGAACAGTGCTTCTATAGACCTATAATGCAGACAAATCTGATTTTCCTTCCTGAACAGTAGATTTTAAAATATTTTCACTGATGCACTATCCTCCTCTCAGGCCCACCGTTATCTCCTTTGTCCTAATTGTAGTTGTTTAGTCACTAAGTTTTTTCCAACTTTTTACAACCCCATGGACTGTAGCCTGTCAGGCTCCTCCGTCCATGGGACTCTTCAGGCAAGAATACTGGAGTGGGTTGCCATTTCCTCCTCCAGGACCAGGGATTGAACCCACATCTGCTGTGTCTCCTGCATTGGCAAATGGGTTCTTTACCACTGAGCCACCTGTGAAGCCCTTTCTCCTGACTAAATTCTTTAAATCTGTAAGACAGATCTTAGGGAAAAAAAATGCCCTTTAGTAAATGTGTTAATGTTAATGCCTATGGAAATATCTAGTGTAGATTTTTGCACATACTCAAAATTTAGTTGCTTTGGCTCTTCCATTCCTTAGTTATTGCATGAAGATTTCTTGATGCTTCCTTTTGAAATCAATTACTCTTTCTTCTCTTCTACCTTCGTAACAACTATCACTTATCTGAAGGTGTCTGGTTCATTTTACTGAATATGTACACCTTAGTGATATGTGATTTTTTACTATTTTGAAAATGAAACCTAAATCCTCTCACCTAGTCATTATTTCCAGTTTTACTCAAATATATGTGTTTGAAATCTGATTTGATTTTTAGTTTTCTATGTTACATGTGCTAACTATATTTATTTTTTTCTGCCTTCAAGGACATTTCTTCCTTTTTCTTCCCTTCCTTCCTTCTTCCCTCCCTCCCACAAATATTTGGGTTTTCCTCTTAAGAATTCTTAAGTGTATTGTGTGGCATGTCTGTCTGTGTGCAGGGGAGGTTGGGATATGAAGAAATGAGGGATTTCATCACCACCTAATGAGCCAGGCATGGCTGTCCCATTCTTTGTAACCAACACACATGTCCAGAGAGCCGTCACTAACTAATGTCAAGGGCTACCTGAACTTCTAGCTTGGGCATGATAAAAATTTCCAAATAACGATTTAAGAAAATAATTGTTCACTTGGCAACTATAAACTTATGTTACATTTTCCTGTGTTTAAGAAAAAGATATAGCTCTTGAGAAACACAAAACTCAGAGAAGTCAAATAAAGATAGAACTGGAGGTCCAGAACTGACTTCCACGGGGAATTATTAAACTGTAAAATATCAAGAGTACCTATGCATGCATACTCAGTCATGTCCAACTCTTTATGACCCCGTTGATTGTAGCCCACAGGCTCCTCTGTCCATGGGATTTTCCCGGCAAGAATACTGGAGTGCGTTGCCATTTCCCCTCTTTCTCACTCAGGGATCGAACCCATGTCTGCTGTGTCACCTGCATTGGCAAGCAGGTTCTTTACCACTGAGCCACCTGCCACACCCATGTTTATCTCAGTCCCATGCAGAAAAGAATTCCCCTGTCCCCCTCAGAGGCCTCATAAAATTGTGTGCTTTCTTCTTCTATGGCAGAAATTATTCTTTGTCTTCATGGCTTCTGAAGGCAATCATGGGTTTTCTTTAAACTGAAAAGAAATCTAGTGTAACATTATGGCACCGTATCATTTCTACTTTGCCTAAGCTTGCTTGCTTTCTTTTTTTTTTTCAATACTGTCTCCAACTTTTGGTCAGAATCAGCTACTGTAACCCCCACCATGGGCCTGGTAGGTAGTTGCACAAACTCCATTCATGACAGCAGTATCCAAATGCCGAATTTAAAGTATTTGGGGGCTTCCCTCGTGGTGCAATAGATAATAATCTTCCTGCCAATGCAGGGGACATGGGTTCAAACCTTGGTCTTGGAATATTCACATATTCCAAGGACCCACTAATCCCAGTGATGTCACAGCTGCTGAAGCTGGTGTGCCTAGAGGGTGTGCTCTGCAACAACAGAAGCCTGCGCATCACAACTAGAGAGTAGCCCCCACTCCCTGCAACTAGAGAAAGCCTGTGTGCCGCAGCGAAAACCTAGCACAACCAAACATAAAAGGAAGAAGGAAAGGAGTAAAAAAGTGTTCATATTTGGTAACTGTGAAATTCTTGATGTATCTTCCATTTCCACAAAGGTGCATTTGCGAATGGCACCTGGGAGATCGCCATAGGGAACTACTGACTGATCTCCAAAGTAAATGTAGAAATGTAGCTCTCTAAACAATGATTTGTGGCATGTGTTTGGAAAATGAAGTGTTTAGGCACTGGCCCAAATATTAAGTGGAAATTGGTGCTGCAAGGCAGATGTTTACCATCCCTAAACAAATGGACCGCAGGACTCCATGAGTCTCCCAGCTGTTGATATGCTCTAGTTTCAGCAAGAAGAGAGTCATTTAAAATGAAATCCCTTTGCCTTTGTAGAAACACAGTTGTGGGTGAAAATGTCATTTTATTTCAGAAACATAATCTGCTGATGACTTGTTTAGAAATACATGGAGTCCATGCAGGATGAATGCCCAGGATAAACACGGTAACCAATGGTGGAAAAGTCTCAAAAAATAATACCCACTTGATACGGGGATGGCCATCTGGTCTTCTGATCAGTATGGCCCTGAATTTCCAATCTGTTTGCAGGAGGACTGTGCTTCATGTGGAAAAGCCAGCACTTGTCTTTCTCAATTCAGTTCTTCATAGTTAAGGAATAATCCTTCAAGTTTCAGGCATTGTGTTGCTTGTAGATTTTAGACATCCTGTTTTTTGTCATTTTTAGTATGGCTGCAAATTTTTTTTATTTCTGAGTTTTTGGTTATCTTGGTGGGTTCTCTTGGAATATTATTTCAAATTGAAAATCTCGAGAAATGCTTATTGAATACTGATTATAAAAGTCACACGTCATTAACCCTTTTATCTAAAACGTAAATCAGAAAAGAGGGAGAAGAAAGAGGCACAAAGTTAGTTTTATATTAGAGTATTATTTTGGATAATATGGTAACTTTTCCACTTGTCATGGAGTTATTACCAAAGACGGGGGGTGGAGGAGGGTAGAATTAATTTCCTCTAAAATATCCCTTACTTTGATTTTTTTTTAAGTACCAGTGAACTGGGCTACAAATTCATTCCACCAACATTCAGAGCTCTTTGCTCTCACAACTGTCCTGCTGGAATCAATAAGCTGTTGATTAAAAACCTTGTTACTTAATACATTTAGTAAGCTTAATCTGTTTTTTAGAAACCTAAGCACTTTCATGTCACTAGCTGCAGGGGTAGAGACAAAAGCTGTGGCTAATTATTAACAACTTCACAAAGCTGATATTGAATTTCTAATGTATCCCAAATGCCCCTTCCTCCCACCCCCACCCCCATTAGTTCCTGTGTCCCACCGGCTCACACATTGTAAGCTTGGCCAATGACTTTCAGTTTAAGATCCTAAAGTTTCAGAAAAACTTGAAACAATAACAAATTCTCTGGTCATTTTGAAACAGTCCTGTACTGCAGCAACATCTGGATACAAAGGGGAGTAATTGCTGGCGGGAAGAGGACCAATAGCATCCTTCCGCTCCACCTGCTTCAAGATGGTTGACTCCCAGCTGCTGAGTAAAGAGGAGGAATGGGGTCAGGATGGCCTTGTAAAACAGGCCAACCTGGGTTAGATGTATTTCAACTCTCAGATCTCTATTCCTTCCCCTGCAACCTCTCCTGAGCTTCAGAATTGCATTTCCAACTGCCAAATATACAAACATTTCCTGACTTGGAGAAGACAATGGCTACAGACTGTACTGAGAGTTGGGGGACCAGAGACAGATTTCAAACCGAAAACTAGTCCTCAGTCTGTCCCTGGGGATGTGTCCTGGTAGGGAAGGTGACATAATTAAGGCATCCAGTGAAGCTGGGGCTTAGTGTGTGGGGTCACAATGAGTCAGACAGACTGAAATGACTTAGCAATGAAGCTGGCATTTATTGGTGAGGGCTCTGACTTCTGCATAGCTTGCCTTGTACGCCATATAACGTTATCCTTAGAACATGCTGGAATCATTATGTATCAGACACTAGTCTCACTGGTAGAACAAGGTCTCAGACCAGGACAATAAGATCATTTTCCCCTGAAATCTGCCTATCTCATTAGGCTTTTCATGGGTGATATAACTTCTCCTTTCCTCCAAACACGCAGGGGTCCCCTGACTATCACTGCTAAGCATGCCATTTCCATTATGGTTATAAATTATGTGCCTGGCCCTCCGAGGTTCTTGTCCCACATTACAGATACTTATTGAAGATGAACTATTATATGACAGCACAAGGAAAAATGAACTTTAGGAAGTAAAACTAACAGTTTTTTTTTTTTAATAAGCCATTAATCCATCTAGCAAGTTGTGATATAGATAATTTCCATAAAGTAGAATATATAGTTCACATGGATTATTCTTGAAATTATAATACACACACACATGCAGTCTTTACAAATAACACCATCAGTTTAACATTCTAACTTTTATTAATGATTTAGCTTGATTCTTGTTTTCTACTTTTTCCAATTGGATTTCTGAGTTATGTTTACTTTTATCATTATTATTAATTGTTGGTTTTCTTTTGTTTAGATTCTGAAATGCAAGAAAGAGCTAAGCATGTACACTGAAGGTTATATAATAAAAATGTGAAATTATATTCTCATACATTTCTCTAAACATACACTGTCTCTGAGGGACCTGGTTGAAAAACTATGCCTGAAGCCAAACCTATCTTTGGGCATTTTATTCCCATGAGTAAATATATACCCTTTGCATTTAAGTGCACTTTCTATTATTTGCTGCCGTAAGTACTCTGTCTGATAAAATGACTATACCTTAATATCTAAGCTCTGGATCATAGAATCTTAGATCAGAAAGGGTGAGAAGGGGAACTTGTTTTTCCAGACAGTGTTACTGGGTTTGTCTCTCTTAAGTGTCACGCAAAATTGTGGGCTGAGTGAATTTACAAAGCTAAAACCAAGTATTTTGGACATAGTTTTAGGTAGTAGACTTGGGAAATGGTAAGGATTATACACCTATTTATTACCTTATGGATGAGGAATAGTTTTTAGACCTTGTCTGTTTGGCATCTGACTGGCTGGTGCCTGGTTCTCTGGAATATTAATAAATATTTGTTTAATCAGTGAACAAATGGATGAGAGGAGATAGTACAAGAGAAAGGGGGAGTGGGAAAGAGTATTTCAGTATCATTGCTGTATCAATGTGCTTTAATCCAATCTTCCACCTTGGGTTCAACAGCAGCCCTTAGCGTGATTTATTCAAGAGCTAGAGATCTGTTTATTGAGTCTGATCCTTTCCTCCTATAAACAAAGGCCCATTTGCCTCAGAAATTTCCCATTTGGTTCTCTAGCTGTATGTCCTACGTGAGCTCACACACTCAAAACTTTTAAATCGTATTTAAAAAAAGACCACACAGGTGCCACTGGATATGAAGATAAAGTTACAATTGTAAAGCACATAATGATGATTTCCCAAAACACCAAGCCCTAAATTTAAATTCTCAGGAGAAGAAGGATATATTGAATTATACACACTAACAGAAACTTTGGTATCACTAAAACAAAACTGAAAAACATTTTAGAGCATTTGATTCTTTTTCTTCACAGAAGCAATGCCCTGATATCTTACCTATCATTTTCATTTTGTCATCCAGAAAGAGAAACACAATGCTCCACTATCCATTCTTGCCAAGGGTTCAAATTAAGTGTTTTTGAAATGTTTAAAAAAAAAAGTGAGTTCAATATAAACTTGGTATGAATACAAATACTTTCTTTCCTTAGAATGACCCCTTTAACTTACATGATCTCATCTCACTTTACAGCTTTGCATGATAGGATATCATGTAATGAGGTTATAAAACTCAGAAGAATCACATTTCAGCTAAAAGCGGAAGTTGGTAATAAACAAAGATGGCCACTTTCACTGGGAATGGAGTGGTATATAAAATGTAAACACTCTATAAACTGAGCCTGGGGAGAAGACTTGGACATGTTCTTAACACAAAGACAGTGACTCTTCCACCCTTGCATTGGAAAGAGGGTGAAGCCCCCGATTTGCTGATGATACGTGATACACCCAGAATGAGCATCACTGACACCAGAATTGCCCCCCACCTTGGGATGACCAGACTTGGCCACCTGGCTTCTACAGAATGAGCCAAACACCATTTTGGAGTTTTATTTTGCAGCTGCTAGAAACTCAGGGGAAGATGCCAATCCCAACTAAAATCCAAGAAGAAGGAAGAGAAGAAATGAGATCTTGGCTATAAACGGTTCATCATCCGTTCCAGAGGGGAAATGCTGGCAGGGGTCACACAGGTCGACAGAGAGTGAATCCTTCATCCTTAAAGAAATCTGCTGGCTGCCTCATGTTAGGGTGCTGCAAACACAAAGCCCTAAACCTTCCATCAGTAGCACCTGGTCTGCTCCTGATGGGTGAGCAGGAATAATTAAAGGTGTCAGAACTTTCTGGAAGAAATCCAGGTGACAAAATTCTCTGGGGTGAATACAAAGGGGAAAAAGCCTAGGAACTTGCTTTCACTTTATGTCTGTCTCCTTGTCTCATGGGGAATATGCAATCCTTTGAGAATTGCTCATCATGGCAAGGATGAGGGTGGGCTGGAAGCTTAGGGAGCAGAAGTGCCTGGATAGGGCCTCTTGCCCACAGCCCACTATCTTTCCACATCTCCAGGGCTTGCAACCCCTCAGACAAGACATGGTGTATACAAGCTGTGAGAGGGGAAGGGTGAGGCTGGGTAAGTCATCTTTAAACCAAAACAAATCACTTTATTGCCTGAGAATATCAACCTTAGACAGACAAATGATACCAATGGCAGAAAGCAAGGAGGCACTAAAGAGCCTCTTGATGAGGGTGAAAGGAGAATGAAAAAGCTGGCTGAAAACTCAGCTTTCCAGAAACGAAGATCATGGCATCTGGTCTCATTACTTCATGGCCAATCAGTTCAGTCGCTCAGTCGTGTCCGACTCTTTGCACCCCCATGGACTGCAGCACGCCAGGCCTCCCTGTCCATCACCAACTCCCAGAGTTCATCCAAACTCATGTCTATTGAGTCGATGATGCCATCCAATCATCTCATCCCCTGTCATCCCCTTCTCTTCTTGCCTTCAATCTTCTCCAGGATCAGGGTCTTTTCAAATGAGTCAGTTCATTGCATCAGGTGGTCAAAGGATTGGAGTTTCAACTTCAACATCAGTCCTTCCAATGAAAACTCAGGACCGATCTCCTTTAGGATGGACTGGTTGGATCTCCTTGCAGTGCAAGGGACCCTCAAAAGTCTACTCCAACACCACAGTTCAAAAGCATCAATTCCTTGGTGCTCAGCTTTCTTTATAGTCCAACTCTCACATCCATACACGACCACTGGAAAAACCACAGCCTTGACTAGATGGACCTTTGTTGGCAAAGTAATGTCTCTGCTTTTTAATATGCTGTCTAGGTTGGTCATTGGAGAAGGCAGTGGCATCCCACTCCAGTACTCTTGCCTGGAAACTCCCATGGATGGAGGAGCCTGATGGGCTGTAGTCTATGGGTTCACTAAGGGTCGGGCACGACTGAACAACTTTCACTTTCACTTTTCACTCTCAGGCATTGGAGAAGGAAATGGCAACCCACTCCAGTGTTCTTGCCTGGAAAATCCCAGGGACGGAGGAGCCTGATAGGCTGCCGTCTACGGGGTCGCACAGAGTTGGACATGACTGAAGCGACTTAGCAGCACGTTGGTCATAACTTTCCTTCCAAGGAGTAAGCTTCTTTTAATTTCATGGCTGAAGTCACCATCTGCAGTGATTTTGGAGCCCCCCAAAATAAAGTCTGCCACTGTTTCTACTGTTTCCCCATCTTTTTGTCATGAAGTGATGGGACTGGATGTCATGATCTTCGTTTTCTGAATGTTGAGCTTTAAGCCAACTTTTTCACTCTCCTCTTTCACTTTCATCAAGAGGCTCTTTAGTTCCTCTTCACTTTCTGCCATAAGGATGGTCATTTGTGTATCTGAGATTATTAATATTTCTCCCGGCAATCTTGATTCCAGCTGGTGCTTCATCCAGCCCAGCATTTCTCATGATGTACTCTGCATATAAGTTAAATAAGCAGGGTGACAATATACAGCCTTGAGGTACTCCTTTTCCTATTTCAAACCAGTCTGTTGTTCAATGTCCAGTTCTAACTGTTGCTTCCTGACCTGCATACAGATTTCTGAAGAGGTAGGTCAGGGGGTCTGGTATTCCCATCTCTTTCAGAATTTTCCACAGTTTATTGTGATCCACACAGTCAAAGGCTTTGGCATAGTCAATAAAGCAGAAATACATGTTTTTCTGGAACTCTCTTGTTTTTTTGGTGATCCAGCAGATGTTGGCAATTTGATTCTCTGGTTCTTCTGCCTTTTCTGAAACCAGCTTGAACATCTGGAAGTTCACGGTTAATGTGTTGTTGAAGCCTGGCTTGGAGAATTTTGAGCATTACTTTACTAGTGTGTGAGATGAGTGCAATTGTGTGGTAGTTTGAACATTCTTTGGCATTGCCTTTCTCTGAGATTGGAATGAAAACTGACCTTTTCCAGTCCTGTGGCCACTGCTGAGTTTTGCAAATTTGCATGGCCAACAGATTGGGGAAAAGTGAAAACTGTGACAGATTTTGTTTTCTTGGGCTTCAAAATTACTGCGGATGGCTACTGCAGCCATGAAATTAAAAACTGCTTGCTTCTTGGAAGGAAAACTATGACAGACCTTGATAGATGGTATTAAGAAGCAGAGACATCACTTGCTGACAAAGGTGCATATAGTCAAAGCTATGGTTTTTCCAGTAATCATGTATGGATGTGAGAGTTGGATCATAAAAAGTCTGAGTGCAGATGAACTGATGCTTTTGAACTGTGGTATTGGAGCAGACTCTTGAGAATCCCTTGGACAGCCAGGAGATCAAACCAGTCAATCCTAAAGGAAATCAACTGTGAATATTCATTGGAAGGGCTGATGCTGAAGCTGAAACTCCAATACATTGGCCACCTGATGCAAAGAGCTGACGCATTGAAAAAGACCCTGATGCTGGGAAAGATTGAAGGCAGGAGATAGGAACAATAGAGGACGAGATGGTTGGATAGCATCACTGACTCAATGGACATGAGCAAACTCTAGGAGACAGTGAAGAACATGGAAGCCCAGTGTGCTGCAGTCCATGGGGTTGCAAAGAGTCAGACATGACTTAGTAACTGAACAACAACTTTGTGTCTGAAGTTGAAAGCAGCCAGCATCACCAAGCACAGGATGATTTAGACCTGCCAGTTCTTAAACTCTGCAACTATCAGGAGATAAGGAGAGACTCTACTCTCTTGACCTTTAAAGAGCTACTTTCTGTGGATGAGGGAACACTTGATAAGCGGTGAGGGTGGCATGCCTGAAGGCATGTTCAAGCTGCCTTTCAAGAGGGTGTGCTCCATGAACTGCAGAATTTTGTCTTCCTGCAGAAAGATTGTATCTACTAAGCAGAAGACACTTCTCAGCAGGTAGGTCATTCTAGTCCTTCCCCCTCACACTGCTTAGGCTCTTCTCTAAACAGACATTGAACAAAGATTAAATGATATTGGCTTGAAACGGTGCCACATTGGTGGTTCTGAATACCCACGTCTTTCTCTGTCACTCTCCTTCCAACCAGAAGGAAAGGTGTGCGCCTCTTATCACAGAAGGACACAGCATGAAAAGAAAGAAGCAAGCAAATAAACACATTTAACAACCAGAAATGGTGGGGGGCTATACAGGATAAGGCTGTGAGGACATTCTGGCCCCGAGGGTCTCTCTCCACATGAAGGCACCAGAAAGCAGAGGAAGTCCTACTTCAGCAACACTTGAAAGCCTAGACTCATCTGATGGTAGATGAGGAACAGGCTGGAAAGTCTTCAGTCTGGTGTTTTGGAAACATTTCTTAATAGAGCCTCTCCTACTTCGTGCTTTCACTGCCAACGGCTGGATTCAGTCAGTAGTCAGGGACCTTATATCCTGCAAGTTGCAAGGTTTAGCCAAAAAAATAAGGAGTAAAACCAATAACTGAAGGCAAAGAGGCCAGCCAACTCCTTAAGTATTTTCACCATTATCAGTCAAGCAACTGACGCAACATTGAACAGGAGAGTATATGGAGCACACAGAGTACACAAATCCCAAACCAATACTTGCAACATGCCACACGTGTATACAGAATGATAAAGACGCAGTATTTTTTCTTTTTTAAATTTGAGGTGTAGCTGATGTACAACTGAGATTGACTGTGAAGAAAGATGAGTGCTGAAGAATTGATGCTTTTGAACTGTGGTGTTGGAGAAGACTCTTGAGGGTCCCTTGGACTGCAAGGAGATCCAACCAGTCCATCCTAAAGGAGATCAACCCTGGGATTTCTTTGGAAGGAATGATGCTAAAGCTGAAACTCCAATACTTTGGCCACCTCATGCGAAGAGTTGACTCATTGGAAAAGACCCTGATGCTGGGAGGGATTGGGGGCAGGAGGAGAAGGGTCGACAGAGGATGAGATAGCTGGATGGCATCACTGACTCGATGGACGTGAGTTTGGGTGAACTCTGGGAGTTGGTGATGGACAGGGAGGCCAGTGTGCTGCAATTAATGGGGTCGCAAAGAGTCGGACACAACTGAGCGACTGAACTGACTGACTGATGTACAATACGAAAGGTTTCAGGTGTATAACATAATGATTCACAATTTTTAAAAGTTATAGTCCATTTGTAATTATTATAAAATTTTAGCTGTAAAAAAGAGCCCCTTTTGTTTCATTTTTGAAACTAATCATGAACCACAGGAGTGGAAGTTAAGGAGGAGATTGGGGTCTTTCCAGGTGAGTCCTCCTGGGTGACACTTGGTAGTGGAACTCGTTTGTAACACATTATTAATAACTTTAAGCTGTTTTCAACTGTTTTTCTTAAAGTCCTCAAAGTTATCTAGAAAGTTTTTCTCAAGAAGAAACTGTATTTAGTAAAAGTTTTTAAAAGAAATTATTTTCAGATTTTATGAAAATGTTTCATATATTGCAGATATCAAAGTAGAAAAACATGTTTTAAAAAGAAAAAAAAATAGGTGGAATTCCAGAAGACCCATAGCTCAGTTGGTAAAGAATCCGCCTGCAGTGCAGGAGACCCCAGTTCGATTCCTAGGTTGGAAAGGTCTGCTGGAGAATGGATAGGCTACCCACTCCAGTATTCTTGGGCTTCCCTGGTGGCTCAGCTGGTAAAGAATCCGCCTGCAATGTGGGAGACCTGAGTTCTGATCCCTAGGTTGGAAAGATCCCCTGGAGAAGGGAAAGGCTACCCACTCCAGTATTCTGGCCTGGAGAATTCCATGGACTGTATAGTCCATGGAGTCGCAAAGAGTCAGACACAACTGAGAAACTTTCACTTCACTTCCAGAAAACTTGAGCTTTGGAAGAGCACAATTTGAATACATTTCTAGATGAGGAAAAAGTGTCTCAGGGACCTTATTCATAAAAGGTCATTGATTTATTAAATAAAAGTGAAACAAGCAGGAAAAGTCAAATCCTATCTAGTGTATTGGGATTTTTTTTCAAGAGACATCATATGTGGATCCTGGCCTCAGGAAGCTCTTTAGGGAGGGAAAGATGTGTATGGAGACATAATGCAAGCTACATGGTGATATCAACCATGAGAGAAGCAAATAAGATGCTCTGAAGGCTGGTACTGGAGAGGATTTTCATTCCACCCTGGAGATTCTCAGTTCAGTTCAGTCACTCAGTCGTGTCCGACTCTTTGTGACCCCATGAATCGCAGCACGTCAGGCCTCCCTGTCCATCACCATCTCCCGGAGTTCACTCGACCCACGCCCATGGAGTGAGTGATGCCATCCAGCCATCTCACCCTCTGTCGTCCCCTTCTCCTCCTGCCCCCAATCCCTCCCAGCATCAGAGTCTCTTCCAATGAGTCAACTCTTCCCATGAGGTGGCCAAAGTACTGGAGTTTCAGCTTCAGCATCATTCCCTCCAAAGAAATTCCAGGGCTGATCTCCTTCAGAATGGACTGGTTGGATCTGCTTGCAGTCCAAGGGACTCTCAAGAGTCTTCTCCAACACCACAGTTCAAAAGCATCAATTCTTTGGTGCTCAGCCTTCTTCACAGTCCAACTCTCACATCCCTACATGACCACTGGAAAAACCATAGTCTTGACTAGATGGACCTTAGTTGGCAAAGTAATATCTCTGCTTTTGAATATGCTATCTAGGTTGGTCATAACTTTTCTTCCAAGGAGTAGGCGTCTTTTAATTTCATGGCTGCAGTCACCATCTGCAGTGATTTTGGAGCCCTAAAAAATAAAGTCTGACACTGTTTCTACTGACCCTTAAACAAGGTCTGATATCTTGAGACTGTTGAGGGTATAGGGAAGTTTGGAAGCCAGGTGAAGGAAGATCCAGCAGAAGAATCAAGGAACAGAAACTCAGACTGTGTACAGCCTTCAGGAAGCAGTTGGAACTGACATAACATATACAGGAATTCTCAGGAGGTGAGAAAGTTGGGTCTAAGTAATAGTCAAATCTGCTGTGTGCGCTCAGTTGTGTCCGACTCTTTGTGATCCCATAACCCTCCAGGCTCCTCTGACCATGGGATTTTCCAGGCAAGAATACTGGAGTGCGCTGCCATTCTCTTCTCCAGGGGACCTTCCCGACCCAGGGATTTAACCTGCATCTTTTGAGTCTCCCACAGTGGCAGGCAGGTTCTTTATCACTAGTGCCATTGAGAAATACATTAGACTTACTAAGAATGTCAGCACAGCCACCAAAGAGCTTGAAATGGCAGTCTAGCCCTTCTGAGCACTGGAGGCTAGGGCTGCCTAATGGCTGTTGCCTGAAGTCCTTTCAGGGAGAGCAAAGGAGGTAGCTCCTTCTTGGGTCGTTGGCCAGTCTGGCTTGGAACTGAACAGAGTTATGAGGATGAAGATGACAGCGAGAGAACCATGTCAGCTGCAGCAGAGAAAAGATTTCTTTCTCCGAGGGTTGACCAGATGCTCCAGGAAAAGGGATGGGGTCCCCAAGGTATGATGATGCGAGCAGCCCAGCCTCTCCCGAGGCTGAGAAGAGGTGAACTAGCAAACCAGCTGATGTGGCACCACCCGACCCTGGACCTCTGTCACCTCCGGGTTCAGGGCCATGGACATCTGCTTGAACCTGAGATCCACTTCATTCCTCACAGCACGTGAGCACACCAAGCACTTCCCTCTACGGCCAGGTCACGTCTTTTGTTCTCCTGCCCTTTCTTTGCCAGTAGCATCTCTGTGGTCTCTCAAGTATTTGCTCTGTGATTATTGAAGAATTACTTTACATTCAGTCTCCTGGGAATATGGGGGAAAATTTCACACTTGAAATTCTGTTGTCTGAACTTAAGTTAAAATCATTGAAAACCTAAATGTCTTAAAATGCAACCAGCATCGCCACTGTTTGGTCCTTGTGATGTGGAGCAAATAGCTTTATCTACATCCCATATCTGACATCCTTACACACCGTTATTTGTTTCTATTTATTATTAAAATATTTCCCTGCTGTGTCATATGGAACAGCTTTCGAAGATTCCTGTGAGCCACAGCTGGGAAATTCCTTCTTTGAAGTGCCCCATTTATTCATCTTTTGTCAGTGGCAGGCTCTTTATGCTGAGACATTTTATACTTTTCACAGTTATTTCAGAATCTATTTCATTTGACGGAGAGTCCATTTATCATTCTGCACACACTCCTATTTCTCATTTTCCTCATTTCTCTCACTTTGGCATTCTGTTAAGTTCATCAGAGCATTTTTTTTTTCTTTCTTCCTTTCCTTTCAAGCTGAACTATGAAGTCTAGAAAGACACTGAAAGCCCACTGCCTTGGAAGAATATACCTCCAGTTTTTACTTGGACTCCCAGCTTCACCTAGAGATTACAAAAGTTGGAGACTGTAACTCATGAATCTGCCTAATAAGATCAACAGCTCTCAGACATAAATCTGAAAGTGGGTGGTTCATTGGAGAATATCAGCTTGACTCCACTTAGAATCAAAAAGAGCTTTTGTCCATCTGGTTACTAAATCTCCTTCTCCCAAGGTTTCTCAGTGGACCAGTTCTGCACATGGGCAGAATTTATATCAATTTGCCTAGGTGCAAAAGGAAACAAGGAGATGATCCTGTGGCTCTGAGGTTGTTTCAATTTCAGCAGTGTGTTCCCTTGAAGCAGATACACAAAAGGGCTTTTCTCCTACCTAGACTCATTTTAACTGAGTGTTACTACTTTCATTTGACTTAATCAGGAAAAAAAGCAGTTTGTCATGATGGAAATCCAGATAGTTGATATCTTGGATCCTTCTCTTGGTGTGATAATGTAATGTAACTCAGCAAAAATTGCTTGCCTGCTCACTGACTTACAGCTATTAGCAATGGGAACGACACCAAAGTTGTGTAAATCTTAGGAGGTAATGTCCTCATTGTGGTGTGTGCATATCAGAACTCCTTTGGGCCTTTTCATTTTGGAAATCTTGTAAGAGACTCATTGGCAGGAAAGGAAGAAGGGAAGAAAGGAAGGAGGGGAGGAAGGAAGAGGGAGAGGAAGCAAGGAAGGAAGGAAAGAAGGAGAAAAGGAAGGAAGGGAAGGGGAAAGCGCACCCAGAAAAGACTTTATACAATGACTTGAAATATAGAACCTGAAAACTGAGTGATTTCTATGGATTGCTGCCTTCACATATTTGTATCTTTTAAATATAAAAATTCATTCTCCAAAGTATTTTTCAGATTGTTGACATTATACTCTTATTTATAAGTTAACTCAGAAAAGAACATAAAGGAAAAATAGCAATCAATCTTAATCCCTTTACAGTATTTTTGTAAAAATGGAATTACATTGCATGTACAGGTCTTTTGACTAATCCAGCTATTTTTACCTTGTACAAATAAAATACATGATTACTATCCAATGAAAATATTATAGCAAAATAGACTATAGGAATCGAAATTTCCCCATATTCTGGCATCTCTAACATAAGCACTGCTCGAAAATTTTGGGATCACTTCCTGAAGTCATGATATATTGTCAATTCCTTTGATGTTCATTTCCCTACACTGGAAGCTCTGTGAAGGTAGGGTTTTATTTGGTTCTCCTCTTCAAACCTCAGTGTGTATCTGTTAGTCCCAAGTTCCTAATTTATCCTCCCCCCACTCTTTTTTCCCCCTTGGTAACCATAAGTTTGTTTTCTGTGAGTTTATTTCTGTTTTGTAAATAAGTTCATTTGTACATTTTTTTTTTTAAGATTCCACATACAAGTGATATGCGTCCTGCAGTCCATGAGGCCCCAGAGAGTTGGACATAATTTAGTGACTGAACAAGAATATAAGTGATATCATGATATTTCTCTTTCTCTGTCTGTCTCAGTATGATAATTGTCAGGTCCCTCCGTGCTGCGGCAAATGCATTGCTTTATTCTCTCTTATGGCTAAGTAATATTCCGTTGTACCTATGTAGCACATCTTTATCCATTCATCTGCCAGTGGATGTTTAGTTTGCTTCCATGTCTTACTATTGTAAATACTGCTGCTGTGAACACTGGGGTGCATGTATCTTTTTGAATAAGAGTTTGATCTGGATATATGCCCAGGAGTAGCACTGCTTGATCAGATGGTAACTCTACTTTTGGTTTTTTAAGGAACCCCCATATGTTCTCCACAGTGGCTGCACCAACTTACATCCCCACCAACAGTGTAGGAGGGTTCTCTTTTTTCCACACTCTCTCCAGCATTTGTTGTTTATAGACTTTCTGATGATGGCCATTCTGACTGGTGTGAGGTGGTACCTTATTGTAGTTTTAATTTGTATTGCTTCATCGGTCTTAAATATGCTCCATTTCATATTAAAAAGCAAAGATATCACTTTTCCAACAAGAGTCCATCTAGTTAAGCTATGGTTTTTCCAATAGTCATGTACCAATGTGAGAATTGGACCATAAAGAAGACAGTGCTGAAGAATTGATGCTTTTGAGTTGTAGTGTTGAAGAAGACTCTTGAGAGTCCCTCAGATTGCGAGGAGATTAGACCAGTCAATCCTAAAAAAAATCAACCCTGAATATTCATCAGAAGGACTCATGCTGAAGCTGAAGCTCTAATACTTTAGCCACCTGATGCGAAGAGGTGGAAAAGACCCTAATTCTGGGAAAATTGAAGGCAAAAAGAGAAGGGGGTGGCAGAGGATGAGATGGTTGTATGGCATCACTGACTCAATGGATATGAATTTGAGCAAATTCTGGGAGATAGTGAAGGACAGGGAAGTGCTGCAGTCCATGGGATGACAAAGAGTTGGACACAACTTAGTGACTCTTGATCTTAAGTTTAGTAGAAGCTTCCCTAGAAATGCTTTCCCTAGAGATACTTTCCAAATTTTCTTGATTTGTTAGAAAACAGATATATATTTGAATAGGATAGAGCATGCCTATAGGATCCAAGAATGAGAGTATTTATATCAGATGGCAGGATGCTATGGAAGCAGCAACTAGACCTAAATGCAGGGATTAAAATCCTCTTAGAACTCAGTGGAAAATTACCGTTTTATCTTTAGAGTGGGGAAAGTAATCCATTTAGTCTGTACATGGAATTTGAAAGCTTGGTATGCTTGCTAAGCTCCCCTCAGCAGTACTCTGTAATTATGGAAGTCTGAATTTCTAATTGGTGTGAAGGTGAAACCCTGACTCTCCACCCCCCATCACTAAAAAGAGTTTTGTTCTTATGATCTGGGTCAGTATTTGAAAAGAAAATTAAATGGTCAGGCTGTGTTCCCTGGAGTTAGCATCAGACTTGTAGATAACCGTTGAGTTATGTGAGTTAGGTGAGCATTTTAATCACCTGCTACAGGACTAAAAGTTCTGACCTCCACCAAATACTTTTCCTTAGAACAAAAGCCTTAAAAATTCCCTTACTCCTATCAAACTGTAAGCCTATTGCCATTCCTCTCTAGAAACACTCTAGTTTCTCTTTTCTAACCCAGAAGTTCCCCAAATGACAGATCTATCGAAAGAACATCTGAATAGAAAGCCAGTCATCTATCAGAGGAGACTCAACCGAAACCGAGAAGAAATGAAGCACGAGTCCGTGTCATTTCAGAGGCTGTCAGATCTGCAGACAGTCTTAACACTGGTATTTGAGCTATTTGGGCAATTCCCATTCTTATCTTCAGCCTCTGCACAGTCAGGTTGGAGGCCTGCTTGGTTGCATGCAGCATCTACCGTCCACACCAAAGGAAGCCCCCGTTCTTTGCGGTACTTTGAGAAGAAAGCCATCATCTTGACACACTATTTGTTACAATGAAAAGCCTTCGTACAACCATCTGTTTCTTATAAATGTGTTTATTTGTTCATCCCAGAGGAGCAGGGTCTTGGTTAAATGGTCCCCAGTCACACCAGGAGAGTTGTGATTAACATCAGGATCCTCAAGGGCTGATAATGAAAGTCATGCTGTTCAGTTTCTTCACTGTATAAATCAAGACACGTTCATCTCACTAAATGTTTGTTCAGTGACTCATGTCCCTGTATTCAACGTCTTCGATTTTTTTTTCCAGTCTCCTAAAGGTCCAAAGATGAAAACACGAATTTTTTTTAACATAGTCTGTTAAAAAATAACCAACTTAAAAATGAAGATTAAAAACATATACTGAAGGTCAGGGCACAAGGGCATGGTCTTCGCAAACATTGTCTTGGGGACAGTGAGTGGGTTTGGCATTTGAGGAAATTAATCTAGTGATATCAATAAAAAATTTACACATTCTTTGACACAAGTTCCTACTTATGCATATTCAGTCTACAGAAATAAGAGACTTAGGACTGAAAATTTAATAGGGTGGGATGGTGGGGGGAGCAAGTAATTTTTTCCAAAGATTAAAACTAAGTTGAGATGAAAAAGACTAAGTACTCCCATTTTCTCAGTTTAATGTTGGCATTTCCCTAGAGACATCGTGCTTTCAGTGTTTGGGTCTGGGATTGGGTGGTGGGGAGGAAGCAGAGCTTTGACTCAAATGTAAAATTCAAGTTTTAAAACAAAGGAGATTGAATATCTGGATGCAAATGAGCTTATTTTATCAAAGAAAAGGTACCAAATTCTGATGGATTTATGGCAAGTGGGATTTGATAGAGCATAGTTGGAATCAGTTATAGGAAAAATAAAATTCTTTCATGTTTATATCTTGACAATTGGTATATCACATTTATGATTATTATATTGAAATGTACATACATATTTTGGGGAATGAAATATTTTTATTTATATATTTTAGTCATTTCCATGGCTGCAGGACATTGGTAATTTGTTTTTAACTTTTAAAAATTAAGCAAAAATAGGTATAATAAATTTGGACAATCACATACAAAATTAATCAGGAATATGGAGAACATGAATATAAAAATCAGAATGAGCTGGAAAAGAGGCACAAAATACTTCTTTGTTAGTTTGGGATGTTTACTTATAAATGGTTTAAGTAAATGTTTATGGAGTATTTGCTATGTGCCACAAACTCGTCAGACACTTTCACATTTATCTCATTTAATACATCTGGTGCAGTCAGTGGCATTACTTGATTCCACAGCTCTTTGTAGACAGTTTTCAGTGATTGCAAAGAAGAGAATTTGGAACATGTGATATCCTGAAATTTTGAAATCATTCTGAATTTCTAGAACAGAGCTCAAAAAAAAATATATGGACAAGAAGGAGAAAAAATAAGTCAAAGAAAACTGGGAGCTGAGAAATGAAGGTTGGTAAAGGCTGAAGACTCATTTTTAAAATATTAACATATTTTTAATAAAATCTCTGAACAAGGCTGCTTGTGACATATTGCCAATAGTCAGCTATATCACTTGAAGATTATCCAAATTCTTTACCAACTTTTCTTCTTCCTGTCCTTGAATGCTCACCTGAAAGTGAGGATCTTTCCCTTAAAATAACAAGCAAAAAATGACTAAGCAGTCATGATCACACAGTTTGACTGACATGGGCTCATTAATAAATATTCTCTTTTAGGACATAAATATTCTTGTTTGTCCCCAGAATCAAGGCTCTATAAGGCCAAGTCTGCTTGAATCACCAACTGGCTTTGTTTATCCAGAAGTCCAGTTTTAACATTCTGGGCAACAATGGAACGTGATCACAGGTCATGGAGTTACCGAACCTGATGAGACATACCAGACTAGAGGCTGAGAATGCTTCGCCTCTCATCTCACCTCGCCAAGGACTCCCTGCAGTGAGAATCCTTCTTCTCCACCCTGGTCATCAGGTCTACCCTTTCCCCAACAGCTTGAGGAACCCAAGTATGTGTTACCCAGATATTTTCAAGCTCCAGCTTTCTCTTGTCACCCTTTATTTAAATCAGTGGTCCCCAACCTTTTTGGTACCAGGGATCGGTTTCCTAGAAGACAGTGTTTCTGTGAATCAGATGGGGGCGGGGATGGTTTCTGGATGATTCAGATACATTACATTTATTCTGCACTTTATTTCTAGTATTATTATCAGTTCCACCTCAGATCATTAGGCATTAGCATTAAGCATTAAATGCTAAAACATTTGAATATTTATGCCTTGGTCTATGGGGGCTTCCCATGTGGTGCTAGTGGTAACGAATTCACTTGCCATTGCAGGAGAAGTAAGAGATGTGGGTTCCATCCCTGGATTGGAAAGATGCCCTGGAGGAGGAAATGGCAACTCACTCCAGTATTCTTGCCTGGAGAATCCCATGGACAGAGGAGCCTGGCAGGCTTCAGTCCATAGTATTGCAAAGAATCATGCATGACTGCAATGACTTTGGATCCAAGCACACATGACCTGACATATGTCAGTGTTTTCCTAGAATCTCTAGAATTAGGATGGGGGTGGGGGTTGTCATATTTTCAAATCCACTTCCTGAATCCCTGATCCTCTGAATTCCCAGTTGCCATTCTTCAATCCCAGCCCCTACTCTGGGGCCCCATGGTTCTGACCCCCACTATTCTGCAGAGCCCCACACTCGTGGGCTACTGTGTGAGTGAACATGGGAGAGCTTTGATGACGTTTTGAGGGAGGGTTGTGAAATTCAATTATGTTACAGAAAAGGAAACAATTTCCAGTTGAATGTCAGACACAATAGCTCTGTAAATGCAGTGGATTTAACTTATGGTGTAGTGACTTTATATAAATTAACTTATAGTGGCTTTATAATGTAGTGGCTTTAACATATTTAACTTATATGCAGAGTACATCATGTGAAATACCGGCTGGATGAAGCAGAAGCTGGAATCAATATTGCCAGGAGAAATATCAATAGCCTCAGATATGCAGATGACACCCCTCTTATGGCAGAAATCCAAGAAGAACTAAAGAGCCTCTTAAAAGTGAAAGAGGAGAGTGAAAAAGCTGGCTTAAAACTCAACATTCAAAAAACAAAGATTATGGCATCCAGTCCCCTCATTTCATGGCAAATAGATGGGGAAACAATGAAAACAGTGAGAGACTTTATTTTCTTGGGCTCCAAAATCACTGCATATGGTGACTGCAGTCATGAAATTAAAAGACTCTTGCTCCTTGGAAGAAAAGCTATGACCAACCCAGACAGCATATTAAAAAGCAGAAACTTTACTTTGTCAACAAAGGTCCATCTAGTCAAGGCTATGGTTTTTCCAGTAGTCCTGTATGGATGTGAAAGTTAGACTCTAAAGAAAGCTGAGTGCCGAAGAATTGATGCTTTTGAACTGTGGTGTTGGAGAAGACTCTTGAGAGTCCCTTGGACTACAAGGAGATCCAACCAGTCCATCCTAAAGGAAATCAGTCCTGGATATTCATTGGAAGGACTGATGCTGAAGCTAAAGCTCCTATACTTTGGCCACCTGATGAGAAGAACTGACTCATTGGAAAAGACCCTGATGCTGGGAAAGACTGAAGACAGGAGAGGGGGGTGACAGAGGGTGAGATGGTTGGATGGCATCATGGCCTCAAAGGACAAGAGTTTGAGTAAGCTCAGGGAGTTGGTGATGGACAGGGAGGCCTGGCGTGCTGCAGTCATGGGGTCGCAAAGAGTCGGACACAACTGATGGACTGAACTGAACTGAAATGTAGTGACTACTTACTAGAACAGGGACACTCTTACTGGCTGTTTCCCTCTGTGGAGCCTTCTCCTGTGGTCTTTTTATGCCTGTGGTTCTCAGTCTTGACTCTGTTAGAATCACCTGCAGATCTCTGCTAAGTCCCCATGCCAAGGCTTTACTCCAGAACAGGTGAAATAAGACTTTTGAGATGTGGTGGCATTGAAGGCTCCTGGTTTGGTTCCAGCACTCAGCAAAGTGTGAAGACCACTGCTCTAGTTAGTCAAAATTATATTAATAATTATCATAATAATTCCCTCTCACCTCTTCTCGGACCCTGGGGTCTTCTCTCTCAGGGTTCCCCAAGGAAACCACAAATGTCTCTCATTTCATTAGGAGGAGCTGCTGCTGCTAAGTCGCTTCAGTTGTGTCCAACTCTGCAACCCCATAGATGGCAGGGGGAGCCCCACCAGGCTCCCCCATGCCTGGGATTCTCCAGGCAAGAACACTGGAGTGGGGTGCCATTTCCTTCTCCAATGCATGAAAGTGAAAAGGGAAAGTGAAGTTGCTCAGCCGTGTCCAACTCTTAGCCACCCCATGGACTGCAGCCCACCAGGCTCCTCCATCCATGGGATTTTCTAGGCAAGAGTACTGGAGTGGGGTGCCATTGCCTCCTCTGTCATTAGGAGCAATTCAGGTATTTTATCTATAGATCTATGTATGCTCGTACATGGGCATATATATATGTGTGTGTAAGTGTGTATATGTAAGTATGTGTGTGTATGTATGTATGTAGGTATGTGCATGTGTGTAAGTATGCATGTGTGTCTATAAGTATTATGTATGTGTATGTAAGCATGTGTGTGTCTAAGCACATAACCACATATGTGTGTGTGCACGTGCATAGGTGTGCATGTGTGTATGCATGTGTTTGTGTGTGCAGGTGTGTGTGTAAGTATGTGTCTGTGAGTATGTATGCATGTGTGCATGTTTGTGTGTGACATGTGTATGGACATCCATACTTTCGGCTATTGACTCATTCACGCTGTGCCCAAGTTCTTTTTTCTCCATAGGATGTATCCATAACCAGTTGAAATGAAAGAGCCCTTTTCTCCAAAGACAAGTTACATCACTGGCTGAGAAAGCACACCCATATGCAGTTGGTTTTTGTTTAAATGGTATTTTTTTCCTTAACAATGTACATAGAAACAGTTGTCTGAGTTCCTTGAAAACAAAGGACTTTGCACACCTAGAGACTCCTCCTGTGTTTACGGTGCCAACTCCCCTTCCTTCCTTCTGCCTAAGTGTCGTACTCTCAGAGAAAGCTGCTCTCACCCCAAACTCACAAAACCAGACCCTCCAATGTGAGACCCAGGCACGCCTGCCTTGGTGTCTGGGGCTGGATCCAATGAACTGTTAAGTCTTTTTGATCTTTAACTCCTAAGAGCCTGATTTCTCGCACGTGGGAGGAGAACCCGGTGCACGCTGACCCACGGGTGTGAACCTGACTCACCGCTGCTCCCCACATCTGTTCTCTTTGCAGTGGTGCTATTTGGCATTTTAATGGACACTTTTATTGAGAATCTGAAGAGAACAGATGCCAGTGAGCAAGGATGCTTTTTTACAGCCTCATCTCTCCAGGCTTGCCCCCATCACCCAAGATCTGGCCTTTCCAGAACAAACAATATCTTCAGCCTTGATATCCAGGTGCTCTGGAGGTCTCGTAAAGATGCCGGCGAGTGGCTGCATTTGTAATTTTGGAAGGCTCATCACTATAGTGGTTAGGAGCCATACTCAATGAGACCCCCTGCACCTTCCACGTTGGCAATATAAGTGGTCCTCTAAAATCTCAGAAGGAATGCCTACATTTCATTTTTTATAAACCACCAATTCTCAGCTCTGGAGGACCAAAATACCATTGCCTTTGTCAACTCTTTCATGTGTCACTAATAATTGTGTTTGCATGTCAATATGTGTGATCATTTACTTTCTAAAAATATATTTGAGCATATTGGAGGTTCTCCCATATTAAGAAATCTGTCTCTCACTTGGGTTCCAGCATGCTTCCCTGAGCCTGACAGAAAGGCATGGACTCACAGAGCATGCGGGAGTCCTGCATGACTCGGAGAGTGCCCATGGTAATGGGTCACACATGATATCCATCAAGTGTGGGGGAGGAAGGTTGGAGCTGTTGGGATAATTAATGGGGTAATAGGCAGTTAAGTTCAAGAAGACTTCAGTGGAAATTACATGAGTGATCACCTTCTCTCCACCACAAGCTGTTTCCTTTGCTTAGGTTAGAATTTCTGTGTTAGGAAATCGTGTGCTTTGTCTTCTCAGTTTAATAGTCATTTATCCACCATCCTTTCAGATGTTTATTGACTTTTTTGTGGGGCTTGGGCATGGCTCTAAAATAAAACCACTGATGAGATTCTCCCAGGGTTTAATGGATAATCAGGTCAATTTTCTCTGATCACAACCATACAGCCAACAGGAAAGGGCTTTGCCCATTTTGGATGTAAATATTTGTTGATGGAATAACTAAATGAAATCACCTATGACATATATAAAAAGTAGCGGGAGGAGGTTACTGTTTTCTGAAGGGAGTGTATTCTTTTTTCCTTTTCATTTTCTCTGCCTCCTCCCCTAACTTCTTGGGTCAGTTTTCTTACATTTCTCCTGTTCTCGGAGAAGAAAGAGAGATGTTTTGATGAACTGCTAGGCAACATGGCAAAGGCAGTCTCTGCAGTCAACCTGGGAGAAGCTGCTTTGGCATTGCAGGTGGGAGTGATCCCAGCCCAGCCTTGCATGGGTGTAGGTTAGTCAGGTCACCTGTGGGTTCCTGCATGCCAGAGCATCCCAGCCAGCACAGTGGCCGTTCTTGCAAAGCCCAGTGTTGGTCCTCTCCTGTGTATTGCAGATTCTCCCCCTCGACTTTTCTGAGGCTGTAAGGCTTCTGAGCCTTCCCTCTTTAATCTCACCGCCGCTGCCTTCAAGACCCTCACTCCCTTCTCTGACTTGTCCTGTACCCCACGCTGGTTTCTTCTCCCTGCTCCCTGCTCTGAAACGTCCCCGCGATTGTGTTCTCAGCCTTCCGTGGTGCCTCTGCTTTTTCTCGCAGAAGCCCCCCGGCTCTTTCGTCATCCTCATTCTTTATCTTGGTGCCTAAGATGCCTACACTAGTACCAACAGCTCTTCTGTCCTGGAGTCTCAGGCTGCCATGTCCAGATGGACACTTTTGGAAGATTCACTGTAATTTCACTTTTATTTTCTCTCTTTCTCTCTCTTTTTTTAAAAAATATAAATTTATTTATTTTAATTGGAGGTTAATTACTTTACAATATCGTATTGGTTTTGCCATACATCAACATGAATCCGCCACAGGTATACATGTGTTCCCCATCCTGAACACCCCTCCCTTCTCCCTTCCCATACCATCCCTCTGGGTCATCTCTCTATTTTTTAAATTAAAAAAAAAACCAACTTAATTTTGTATCAGGGTGCAGCCAGTTAACAACGTTGCAGTAGTTCAGGTGAACAGCAAAGAGATGCAGCCATGGATATACATGTATCCATTCTCCTCCAAACTCCCCTCCCATTCAGGCTGCCACATAATGTTGAGCAATGTTCCCTGTACACAGTAGGTCTATGTTGGTTATCCAGTTTAAACAGCAGTGTGCATGTCCATCGCAATCTCCCTAACTATCCCTTCCTCCTGTCCTTCCCCCCAGCAACTGTAAGTTCATTCTCTAAGTCTCTCACTGTGATTTTAAAACCAACTCACCATGATCAAAGGTGACCACCTGCCGCAGCAGCAGTTTGGCTGAGCACCTCACCCAGGTTCTATTGCAGAAGCTGAGGCACCAGGGTGGGAGAAGGGGTTCATTACGGGGATTTGACTTCAACACATGGGGAAAGCTGGGTGAGCAGTTTGCAGAGTTGCTTCTGTCTCTCGTGTTGAAGCTTGAACTCAGTAGCAAGCAGCTGGGAAGGAAGGATGGATGGGGAGTATGAGAAAGAGAAGGCAGCCCCGTGGCTGACACGTGGGAGCCCTGTGCTATGGAGCAGGCACTCAGCTGCCCAGCACGCAGAAAAGTGACCAAGTGCATTCAGCTGACAGAAGCCCCTGAAGCAGCTGGTCATATACGTGGAAGCTGCATCAGATCTCACTTAGGACTCTCTGGTGGCATCTACTGGGAGGAGAATTCTGAGACCCGGAGTTCTAGCTCTTGTGGACAAGTGCAAACGCCCCACCCAGGACTCTTACCATTCCCTCCATATCGTTTCACACACTTCTACCAAGTTGCTTTCTGGAATGTTGAGTTTTTATTTAACCACCATTCTATCTAAAAGGGCTTCCCTGTGGCTCAAATGGTAAAGAAGCTGCCTGCAATGCAGGAGACCTGGGTTTGATGTCTGGGTTGGGAAGATCCCCTGGAGAAAGGAATGGCTACCAACTCCATTATTCTTGACTGGAGAATTCCATGGACAGAGAAGTCTGTGGGCTACACTCCATGGAGTTGCAAAGAGTCAGACATGACTGAAATAACTTAACAGACACACTGTTCAAAAACTTCCAAAGGTGTGGCACTGCCCAGAGTGGTGTTTCCTTTTTAAGGATTTTTAGGTGTTCTGGGGTAGGATCACTGAAGGGGGAGGGTTTTCTCAGCAGAGTCAGCCCTGGGTCCTCACCCCAGCTTCAACCAGAATGTTTGCCTTTACCTGCTATAAGTATTGCACTCCCCAGAAAGATTGCATTCATAGAGAACTTACCTGTTGATTTCAAAGAAAAAGAAAAAAGAGAGAGGGAGGAGAGAGAAAAAAGAAGGAAAGAAGAAAGGGAGAAAGAAACTGCTGAAAAGCGTAGAGGTTCAAATCCTAATCCTCCAACTATATTACAATTCTCCATATTTACCCATCTTTATCTCCTGCTACTAACCTCAATGGGAACACCTTCTTTAATGTGATACTGGGTCTTAGCCATCTGTCAATGAATTATTCATCAGACATATGGATACCAGGGGAGGAAGGGATGTGTAGGATGAATTGGGAGATTGGGGTTGAGAAACAGACTATTATGTATAAAATGATAACCAATGAGAACCTACTGTATAGCACAGGGAACTCTACTCAATAATCTGTGATGACATAAATGGGAAGGAAATCCAAGGGAGAGAAGGTGTATGCATATGTATCATTGATTGATTTTGTTGTACAGCAAAACCTACCACAACATTGTAAAGCAACTATATACCAATAAAAAAGAAAAGAAAAAACATTTATTTCTCAAAAAAGAAAAAGACTGTGTTCATTGCCAATTTTATGCCCTGAAAGTGTGAAAGTGTTAGTTGCTCAGTTGTGTCCAACTCTTTGCGACCCCATGGACTATAGCTTGCCAGGCTCCTCTGTCCATGGGATTTCCCAGGTAAGAATACTGGAGTGGGTTGCCATTTCCTTCTCCAGGGGATCTTCCTGGCCCAGGGATTGAATCCATGTCTCCTGCATTTTAGGCAGATTCTTTACCATCTGAGCCACCAGGGAAGCCTTGACCCCATCCCTGTTTTGATTCAAATCACTCAAGTCTTTTGGTTTTTCCTTCAGCAACTATAGACAAATGGTGTCTCTGAATCAATAGAGATGTGCAGACTTGTCTCCTAGAAAACAGGGGTGAATGATGGTGGGCTGCTGTTTTACTTAAACACTCGCATAGGCATGTGCATCAGTATGTAATTAAGTATTTTGTGTAAATGACTATAAATATGTCATCAAACTAGGTGAAGGTAAAAGTATATATAAAAAAACCATTTAGAAGAAAATAATAATGTTTGCACCATCTATGAAGTGCCTCCTACATACTAGGTCTCATCATTTTCCTCTCATTTAATTTTCTAAGCGACTGTAAGATGTAGGAGTCATGGGCCTCAGACAACCAGTTTATTGAGGACTCTAAGCTCTTTGTGGGACAAGCATGAAACAGTTTTATTTTTCCCTAATAACCTCCCCAACCACAATCTCTATTCTGGGCAGTAAGGATGCTTAATGACATCTCAGCTAGATTCCATGTCTTTTCAGCCCCTTTTGGTTTTTTGCAGTGTCTCATTTAAGTTCTGAGAATCAGTCCTGTTTATTTAAAGCCTTCAATCTAATGCCTACTAAGCCCTGTCTTTGCCTCCTGCCTGGGTGGGCTAAACCTGTGGGTTGCAGGGGCTTCGGAAGGAGAAGGGATGGGCTGGGTGGTCTGCGCTCATATGGCTTCCCTTCCTTCTCTTTCCCCTGCCTGCCTCCTTCCTCTCCAGTTGTGGTTGGAAGAAAAGAAAGAAAAAAGAAGTCTTTTTTTACTGAACACTCTTAATGAGGTCATAGTCCGTCTCTCAGAGAATTATATATGCTGCTTTAACTCATTTCTTTGGACTCTACATTTATGAATGATGGCTCCAATGTGCCTATTTGACAGGGAACTCATCCCAGGAAATTCTTTTATGTATTTATGGTTCCTTCTAAGATCTTGCTTCTAATTGAGAAAAAGGGGAATGTGGTGAGCTGTTGGCATTTACTAACCTTTATAACAGCATACCACTGGGTCAGTGATGGAGTTTACAGTCATTTAACAAAATCCGTTACACATCTAAATATATACATGTATAGTATTATAAATAAATTGTATTACATATATATATATACACATATATAAATATAGTATATCAGCGATCCTTAATCCTTTTGGCACTAGGGACAATTTTTCCATGGACTGGGAGGGGATGGCTTCAGGATGACTCAAGAACATTATATTTATTGTGCCCTTCATTTCTATTTTTATTACATCAGCTCCACCTCAGATAATAAGGTATTAGATCTCAGAAGTTGGGGACCCCTGATATATACCATTCTGCTCTCAGGTGTTCATGATGCCAAAATAAAAACCTTACATGTATGCAGAGAGGTAGAAAAATTAAAAAGCCCACTGCTCAGCTTTCAAACATTAGAAAAAAGGGTAGCTTTTTGTTTTCCCTAACTGATAGGATTTCCTACCTGCTGTCTGTTGGCTGGAAGCAGAGGGTGGTATCTAAACTTACCAGTTAATATTGCAGTATTTGGAGACTTGATGTCTTTTTATACTTATCAGATCTTTGGGGATAAATTCTTAGTCTATAGGTTTTATCTCTCCCCTCCCTTGCTTCTCTCCATACACATGGGGACACCTCTGTGCCCTCCTGGCAATGACAGGAGGAAACTGAGAGCCACTACTGACCTCGCTCCAGCCCTGTCCAGTCTCTTGGTGAGGACTGGCCAATTGTGGTGCCTCATGGGTACCCATAGCTGCACCCTGTGATCTTGGTTCTGCGCCTCTGGTAACTAATTCCCAACATCTTGTGTTTTCATTTCGTAGCCAGTGGACATCAGTTCCCTGGTGCTTCTAGCATGTTGGCACCATCACTGGGGAGGCAGAAACACCTGCTTCCCTGCCCACTGTATCTGGTACCTGGGCCACTTTCAACAGTAGTGGTGACAGTAGCTCAGTCGTGTCCGAATCTTTGCAGTCACACAGACGATAGTCCGCCAGGCTCCTCTGTCCATGGGATTCTCCAGGCAAGAACATTGGAATGGGTTGCCATTTTCTTCTCCATCAACAGTGGTAGCTCAAGTGCATTCTTCTAGTTGTCTCCATCCATTCATGCTGCTCCTTTGATGATTCCTCCCCTAGAAGCTTATGCTTTTCTGCAGGGCACTAATCTTGACCTTCAATGATTCCGCACAGTTGCATGGACATTTCTACAACCGCCCTTCCTTATGAATCAGCCCCAAGGGCATAAAAGATAGGCTTTATGCCTCATCTCATTGCTCTTTTTCTTCCCTTACTCCTGGGCTTCCCAGGTGGTGCAGTGGTAAAGAATCTGCCTGCCATTGCAGGAGACGCAAGAGACAGGGATTTGATCCTTGGGTTGGGAAGATCCCCTGGAGTAGGAAATAGCAACCCACTCCAGTATTCTTGCCTGGAATGGACAGAAGAGCATGGCAGGCTACCGTCCATGGGGCTCACAAAGAGTCAAATGCAATTGAGCACACATGCTCACTCCTGTTCCCCATCCATCTTCTTCCTGGGGACAGTGGGCTTCAGGGCTCAGCAAGAGGGTGCAGTATAGGAAGAGAGCTCTGTTACTAATGAAGACAGACAGGTTAGCTGAGGCTTCTAAAAATGTTGCTCTTATTTGTTATTATAAAGAGCTTTTCATGTATGATCTCATCTGCAGGTCTTTAAGACAATATCAATGAGTTTAATAAAATGAATTTTGGAAAGGAAGACAGATTTAAAACTCTGTAAATTCTGTTGTTCTAAAACTTCAGCCACCTCTAGGGAAGACCTAATCTCGACAGCAAAGCATTAAGTTTGATGTGTTGCTTCTTCCTGAGCCCCAGACACAAGCACTTACATGCTTTTAGAGCAGAAGTCTATCCTGAGATGCATTTTGGCAACCCACTTCAGCATTCTTGCCCAGAGAATCCCATTGACAGAGGAGCCTGGTGAGCTACAGTTCATGGGGTTGCAAAGCGTTGAACATGACTAAATGACTAACACTTTCATTTTCATTTCAAAATTAAAACTTACAGATAGTACAATTAACATTCCAATGAAGAACAAATTCTGGAGGTAGTATAGCAGGAATTCAAAGCACATTTTTAGGTAGTAAACGCTTACATAAAGGCATAGTTTTCTTTTCATATGTGACTTAGAGATAGAAACCCATTATTATGCTATTCCTGTTATACAACCATTAAGATTATGGATTAAAACTGAAGGATGCAAAATTCATTTTTAAAGATTTACATGGTTCACAGGACTAGGATTAACAGATGGATGAGATGTTCAAGCTGGTTTTACAAAAGGCAGAGGAACCAGAGATCAAATTGCCAACATCCGCTGGATCATGGAAAAAGCAAGAGAGTTCCAGAAAAACATCTATTTCTGCTTTCTTGACTATACCACAGCCTTTGACTATGTGGATCACAATAAACTGTGGAAAATTCTGAAAGAGATGGGAATACCAGACCACCTGACCTGCCTTTTGAGAAACCTGTATACAGGTCAGGAAGCAACAGTTAGAACTGGCCGTGGAACAACAAACTTGTTTCAAATAGGAAAAGGAGTGTGTCAGGGCTGTATATTGTCACCTTGCTCATTAACGTCTATGCAGAGTACACCATGAGAAACGCTGGGCTGGAAGAAGCACAAGCTGGAATCACGATTGCCAGGAGAAATATCAGTAACCTCAGATATGTAGATGACACCACCCTTATGGCAGAAAGTGAAGAGGAACTAAAAAGCCTCTTGATGAAAGTGAAAGAAGAGAGTGAAAAACTTGGCTTAAAGCTCAACATTCAGAAAACAAAGATCATGGCAGCTGGTCCCATCACTTCATGGGAAGTAGATGGGGAAACTGTCAGACTTTATTTTGGGGGGCTCCAAAATCACTGCAGATGGTGATTGCAGCCATGAAATTAAAAGACACTTACTCCTTGGAAGGAAAATTATGACCAACCTAGATAGTATATTCAAAAGCAGAGACATTACTTTGCCAACAAAGGTCCGTCTAGTCAAGGCTATGGTTTTTCCTGTGGTCATGTATGGATGTGAGAGTTGGACTGTGAAGATAGCTGAGTACTGAAGAATTGATGCTATTGAACTGTGGTATTGGAGAAAATTCTTGAGAGTCCCTTGGACTGCAAGGAGATCCAATCAGTCCATACTAAAGGAGATGAGTCCTGGGTGTTCTTTGGAAGGACTGATGCTAAAGCTGAAACTCCAATATTTTAGCCACCTCATGTGGAAAGTTGACTCATTGGAAAAGACCCTGATGCTGGGAGAGATTGGGGGTAGGAGGAGAAGGGGACGACAGAGGATGAGATGCCTGGATGGCATCACCGACTCAATGGACATGAGTTTGAGTGAACTCCGGGAGTTGGTGATGGACAGGGAGGCCTGGCATGCTGCAATTCATGGGGTCACAAAGAGTCAGACATGAGTGAGTGACTGAACTGAACTGAACTGAATGAGCCAAGATGAACAAACTCCAGAAAATTGATGTCTCAGTGAATTTACATGCTCAAAGGAGTAAGAATCACTTACTCTTTGTAAGTATATCCGTCACGTTTAAAGATATGATTTGCTTATGGCTGGCAGGAGTTTAGTTAAACTATGAGACAGCTTCCTTACCAACACTGGAGTAAATCTTATAAATGCAAACGCTTCTGTGTAGCTTTATTCTGTCTGTAACAGTATTTGCCTTGTGTTGCCATAGTTCCTGTCCTCAAAGAATTTCTGAACGTAAGAAAGAGACAAGTCATTCAACCAAGAAATCATTAAATCATGAGCTTTGACTGCTGCACATCTCATGCTGGTTTCTGAGGGTTTTATGGCAGCGGTCCCCAACCTTTTTGGCACAAGGGACCAGTTTCAGGGAAGACAGTTTTCCATGAAAGGGGGAGGAAGAGGTAGTTTCAGGATGCTTCAAGCACATTGCATTTATTGTGCACTTTATTTATATTATTGTTACATCAAATCCACCTCAAATCATTAGGCATTAGATCCTGGAGGTTGGGGACCCTTGTTCTATGGGGGCTTCCACATGTTGGATTAATTAAGAGCAAGTCCTGTTTAGAGCTTCCCAGGTGATGCAGTGGAAAAGAATCTGCCTCCCAATGCAGGAAATGCAGTTTCCTGGGTTAGGAAGATTCCCTGAAGTAGGGTAGAGCAACCCACTACAGTATTCTTGTCTAGAGAGTCCCATAGATTGAGGAGCCTGGGGGGCTACAGTCCTTGGGGCCACAAAGAGTCAGGCACAACTGAGCACATATAATTACTTATCACTTAAGGCTTGTTTGTGAGAAATTATTCTAGATTGCTCCTTTATTAAGGGAGATAAAACTACCTGCTGGAAAGGGGAGATGGTAGAGCTGAGTTCCAATATTTTGTGTCAGTGAATGAAAGAGGAGGAAGACATGAAGACACTCCTCTGTGATGACCACACTGGGTAGGAACAGGGAGAAAGCTTCAAAGAATACACACTGCAATGGGCAGTGGGATGGGCCAGTGGTGAGAAGCTCTGCAGTGGAGGTCAGATCTATAGTAGTGTCTACTTGACACCTCAAAGGCATTCTAAAGGAAAAATAAAGCAGCAGAGCCAGCAATTAAATGGCTGGAAACATGCTACTAGTTTTCATGTAAGTTTGTCACAGATTCCACTGATTTTCATGCAAAAATTTTTTGACGTCAAATTTATTCTCTTCTGGATACTACCAATTTTGATAAAAAGCACACTAGTCAAAAGTATGAAAATCTAACTAGAAATGTCATGTGGTTCTTAGCAGGAATGTTGACTGGTCTGGGGGGAGTTTGGTCACAGCTGAGATGAGCAAAGGAATAAACTGGGGGCCTTTCAAAGGCAAGGGGTGGATCTTAGGGAGAAAATAGGGGATAAAGCAAGCGTATTGAGTTATGGACTAGCGCTATAATTTCAAAGTTGTGTGAAAGGCAGAAGAGAAAGAAAATTGTGGTTGTGGAACAGATTTTAGGGGGAAGAGAAAGTGAGCTGCCTGGGACTTTTAAAAAATACTTATTATTTTTTTATTTGGCTGCTCTGGGTCTTAGTTGCATGTGGGACCTAGTTTCCCTATCAGGGATCAAACCTGAGCCACCTGCCTTGGGAGCTCAGAGTCTCAGACACTGGACCACCAGGGAAGTCACTGGTCTGGGACTTTTTATACGAAATGATGTCACAGTGAAGTTGGGATGTATGGTTGATGACATGAACCTGGAAGTGAAGGGTCAGAACCAGAGACAGAGATTTGAGTTCTCAGCACTTCGGTAGGCTGAATAATGACCCTTAAGACATTAACATCTTCATCCCTACACCCTGAGAACATTACCTTCTGTGGCAAAAGGAACTTTAGGTGGGATTAACTTAAAGGGCTTGAGATGCTCTGTCCTGTGGGCCCAATATAATTATAGGTGTCCTTAGATGTGGTTGTTGTTTAGTCGCTAAGCCACACCTGACTCTTTGAGTCCCCATGGACTGCAGCATGCCAGGCTTCCCTGTCCTTCACTCTGTCCTGGAATTTGCTCAAATTCATGTCTAGTGAGTCAGTGATGCCATCCAACCATCTCATCCTCTGTCACCCGCTTCTCCTCCTGCCCTCAGTCTTCCCCAGCATCAGGGTCTTTTCCAGTGAGTTGGCTCTTGGCATCAGTGGCCAAAGTGTTGGAGCTTCAGCTTCAGATCAGTCCTTCCAGTGAATGTTCAGGGTTGATTTCCTTTAGATTGACTGGCTTGATCTCCTTGCACTCCTTACAAGGGGAATAAAGGAGATCAGAGGGAAGTAAGAGAGAAATGATGGAAGCAAAAGTGGATACATGTGAGGGAGGGGCCAGAAGATAATGAATGCAGGCAGCCTTGAGAGTGTGACAATGGCAAGGACACAGACTCCCTCTTGAAGCCTCCAGAAGAAACCAGCCTTGTTAATGTCTTGACTTTAGCTCCGTGAAACAGATTTCAGTATTCTGACCTGCAGAACTGTAAAGTAATACATTTATGTTGTTTTAAGCCACCAAGTTTGTGGTCATTTTTTAGAGCAGCCACAAGAAACTAAAACAAGCTCCTAGTTAACACTAGAAGGAGAAGACCCTATGGATGAAAAATGTCCTTGCAGAATCTTTCAGTTCTGCTTCAAAATGTAGTGGGGAACCATGTAATCCTACTAACTGGCCCAAAGACAGAACCACACACAGGCTTCCTGAGTACTGATGGTCTGCTATGTTCCTCTTATTTTTTTTTCCTCTGACCCTCCTTCTCCTTTTGGAGATTGGGCAGTCCTTAAAAAGTCCCTGTTACGGTATCTGCTACATAGGAAACAAAAAGAAGGCTGTGCTCAATTATGTCCGACTCTTTGTGGCCCCATGGACTGTAGCCCATCAAGCCCCTCTGTCCATGGGATTCTCCAGGCAAGAATACTGGAGTGGGTTGCCATTTTCTCCTCCAGGGGGTCTTCCCGAGCCAGGGATTGAACCCGTGTCTCTCGTGTCTCCTGCTTTGGCAGACAGGTCCTTTACTACTAGCACCGCCTGGGAAGCCCTTTCTCAAATTAAAGAGAATGTTTCACATTTCATGTTCTCCATTTCATAAAAATATCAGAAAATATTTTATCCACTTAAAAAATGAAAGTTATTTCTATTTTGATGATTCTAATAAGATATTTTCATAGGGTAAGATTTAAGTTCTCAAGCCCATGTTTTCTGAATTTGTCTGTATATCCCTGGATATGTCTGTGGGCATATTTTTGGGAATTTGAAAAATGTTGATACATTACTCAGATTTGAAGGACACTGAAATACGTATGTGTTGAATGAAGAAAGGGCCAAAGAATATGTGTTTCCGAAACAATCAATCAGGTAGAGAATTCAGTGGGAATAAATGTAAAGCGAGTTGTCTGCTGATGGGGAAATCAAAGACATAATGGGCTTATTTAGTTTTTTCCATTTCAAAATGTGGCAATTATGTGGCCATGGCCTTGTAACACTTTTCCCCCCCTATTTAGAGGCTCTGACTATACAAAGTTCAGGGCAGCTGTGAGAATGAATATCCCAGCACAGAAGACATCTTGCTCCTATTATCCGCCCGGCTGACAGTAACGAGTGACGGTGGCATTCGCCTTCAGGCCTCTAATAGACAGCACAGCGCTGTGTGAGAACACCTGGAAGCATGTGGGTGCCTCTCCCCGACCTGACAAGGCAGGGGAGGAGGGCCCAGGAATAATTGCTGTGTCACTGGTGCGTGATTTATTGCAATGGTTAATTACGTCTACAGGGCACCATCTGGAGACCCAATTTGGGTTCTTTACGAACAAAAATTAAAGTCAAAATGCACCTTCTTCTGAACTCAACTGAGTCCCACTTTGGACTTCTCACACCTGGAGGATATTATTAATACCCTACGCTTAGTCCCCAGACCACATCCTGACTGTTCCAGTTCAGAGGGTCTCAGCTACCCAGAGTAGTTCCCACTGTGTAGACCATGGGTTTCCCTTCCTTAGACCATGCTATCCAAGGGATAAACATGCAGAATACCCCAAACTCAACAGTTTTCTGGGTGGTGACTGACCATCAGCCAAAAGCAGTACAGTTGCATTTACTGACATATGATTTTCTTTTTCTAGTGACCTGAGTTCGATCCCTGGGTTGGGAAGATCCCCTGGAGAAGGGAAAGGCTACACACTCCAGTATTCTGGCCTGGAGAATCCATGAACTGTATAGTCTGTGGGGTTGCAAAGAGTCAGGCATGACTGAGCAACTTTCACTTCACTTTCAGTGATCCACTGGCTGGTGATTGTCCCCAGACTATTTCTTTAAAAAGAGTGCCAACAAGTCCATACTCAGTGAAGATTGTTTTTTTTTTTAATGTTACCCAGTTTTCAAATAAATGTTTACTCTACGAATCTTTTTTTAAAACATATTACTGTGAAGAGTTGATTTAAGAAATGCTTATTCCTTTCAATTAAAACCCAGAGCATTAATCAAATGTTTGACACTATAAATGTTTCCAATTAACAACTAGCTTAAAGCCACATGTGTTTCAAGTGAAATTCAAAAGATCTATCTGTACAGGTGACCTCAGAGAAACCATTAACACATGGCTGGAGACAGCAAGAAATATTCTCCATTTGTAAGACTGAGATAAAGCATCAGGTTATGACTGACTGTGACTTCAAACGCCCTTTTCAGGAGGCAAGGGCTCCCTCAACTAGCAGTTGGGTATTTCTCACGGCATCAAAAAGAAGTAAAAATATGTGTGTGAGTGTACATACACAGAGAGAAGGAGAGAGATAGAGATAGGGAGAAATGAGATTAGAAACAACCCCACAGTCCAATCTGGATGAATAACTAGTAGTTCCAACCTTAGCAAAGACAGTGGTTGGTCATAACACAAACATTATCTGTAATCTTAGGGCCAAGAGAAATTTTCCAAGCAGTTCTTTTTCACTTTCTGCTGCAGAAATAGCAAGCTCAAATATTTCCAGGGCTGAAGCAGAGAGTGCAAATGGAAGAAATAGTGGGTAGAGTTGTAGTGGCAAGCCCAGTAATCTACAGGGCATGCGTCCGTGTGTGTGTGTGGGGGGGGGTGCGCTCACGTGTGCACACACGTATACATGTGTGCTCAGTTCCTCAATCATGTCTCTTTGCCACTCCATGGACTGTAGTCCACCAGGCTCCTCTGTCCATGGGATTTCCTAAGCAAGAATACTGGAATGGGTTACCATTTCTTCTCCAGGGGATCTTCCCCACGCAGGGATCAAACAGATGTCTCCTATGTCTCCTGAATTGGCTGGAGGATTCTTTACTACTGAGCCATGTGGGAAACCCTCTAGAGGACAGTACCTCCAACTAAATGTGAGAGCTGCTACCCAGCTCCAGTGAAGCACTGTCCCGTGCTAATGGAAGCCCAGTTGGTCCCAACATACTGATATTTCAAGAGAAGCCAGGATGGAAGTTTTAAATAAGACTTAAATAAGAACTTATGAATTTTACATGACGATAATTAGTTCAACTGACAACAACAACATAGACCTCTTTGCAGCCAATCTGTGACCTGTGTCTGCTGCATAAAGAATCAGGGGCTGGGAGAGAAACGGGGGCACAGTTGGGAGGGAAGTGAATCCTTTTCAGATATATGTCAGCACATCACCAGCCATGACAGTGGGTTCTGGCTGGCTAGCTCACTGCTGAATCCGCCAGCTCCTTGCACAGAGAGCGCATACTTTCCAAATAATTCCTCAACTGATCGGTCAGACTTGGTTAAATTATTCCAGGTGTGCAATGCAGGGGGTTATTACAACCATACGGAAAATGGTAACATTAAGACATGCCTATTTGCCCAGTGTCCTGATGAATCGCATTCTCTCTCCGTCTCCCTGCAGCCTATCAACAGCTGGGCTTGTCAATCGAACCGTGAGAGCTGTGGGCAGACACCTAGGGCCAGTTTGCGGTGGATGGAAAGGTACATGTTTTTCTCTCTTTTTTTATTCCTCAAATATTTTTCCAAAAGAAAAAAAAAAACACAACAGAAAGCGTTTATAATAAGATAAATGCCTGGCAGGTCACAGAATAAAATATTTGACATTCAGAAACAATTTCAAGACCTAAAGAGCTGTTACATTCATGTTCTTGCACTGATTTTTTTTTTTTCTCTACAGAACAAAACCAAGGTTTGTATGTCTTTGAGGGAAACTGTTCAATGGCTTTAGAAATAAGAAAAGATGATAATTTTAGCTTATTGAGGAGACATTCAGTTTGAAACCAGAGCCGGAAGGCATGGGTTCTAGTTCTTTGTCTTGCTTACTAACTAGTTAGCTGACTTGAGTGATTGGCATTGAAAGGATCCAGAATAAGCACTGTGGCATAGAAATTATTTTGAACTGAAGACGTTTGAGTTTCTGAAATCCCTTTATCTGCCTAAAAGCAGAGACCCCCCCAAAGAGCTTAATTGTCATAAATCCCCCTTTTTGGGGAGCAAGTTAAATTTTCTCTTCTCTGAGAGAGGAAATCAGTATCACAGCCAAACAGACATCGTTTCAAAACTAACATATTGTCCCCCTATTCTCCTAAGGGCTCTTTTATTTTTTCCAAGTGTCATTTGTTTTCCCATAAGTGCCCTTCTTACCCTCTTCCTAACGTTGAGATGGTACCCAAGCCCCCAGTTCCAGCTGTACCTTTGAGTCCCAATTTTCTGTGAACGGCTGCATTTACATGTATATGAATAAAAATGTCCTTTCCCTTGCCAGTCTATATTTTGTCGATTTACAGGCCCCCGAGGACCAATCTAAGAGGGTAGAGGGAAACTGTTTCCTCTCCAAACAGCACCATTTTTCCTCGTTGTGGTTTTGATATGCATTTTCCCAGCGATTAGTAATGTTAAGCATCCTTTCTCATGGCTCACTGGTCATTTGCCTACCTTCTTTGGAGAAATAGCTATTCAAATACTTTGCTCATTTTTAATTGGGCTATTTGTCTTTTTATTGTAAGAGTTCTTTATACATTCTGGATGGTACATCCTTATGAAAGACATGATTTACAAATATTTTGTCCTATTATTTGGGTTGTCCTTTCACTTTCTTGATGGCCTTCTTTGAAGCATGAAAGTTTTTATTTTGGATGAGGTTGTTGAGAGGAAAACTTTTCTTCTCCCAACTTGGGTCCTGTGGTCCTGGGTGTGCAAATTAAATAACAGTAAACAGATTAGCAGGAAGAAAAATCAAGTTTTATTGTATACTCTCAGTGGAGAGTAACTCCCTCAATAGCCGGAGATTAAGTGTTATATACAAAATTTAACAAAGGTTTTTTTTTGTTTGTTTTTGCTTTTAGGACTTCAGTGGGATGGTATGAAAGATTCTATTGGACTTTTTGGTGCTAATGGAATGGGGTAGCCTGTCTCCATCTGAGCTGAATTCACAGAAAATGACCTAAGCATGGGTGAATGACAGCTGTATTTTCTGATGCTCTACTTCAGTCAGATAAGGTAAGATCAGATAAATTTCTTTCTGCATCGTCTTTAGGTCAAATGTCTTCATTTAAAATAATCGTTATGCTATGAGTGGATCCCCATGAAGTTTATCTTTTTTAAATTTTTTTTTATTTTTCAGTTGCTTGTGCTTTTGGTGTGATGCTTTTGATGTGATTTTCTTATTGAACCAAGCTTGGGCAGCAAAGCCCATATACTGACAGTGGGTTGTGGTGAAGGAAAGTGCAGCGTTTACTGCAGGCACCAAGAAAGGAGTCCAGGCAGCTAATCTTCAAAAGACCTGGCAGTGGCCCCAGGGCTTTTGATTCTGTGGCAAGCTGAGATGTCTCTGGTAAGTAACAGGACGGCTCTGTGATGATGTCAGACCATTCTTCCCTAGTGTACTGGCTTTGCCTACAATGGAGCATCATTGACGGTCTTCTTTTTGTACCCAAGTTGGTCTTTTGGCTTTGTCTCTGATGGGGCATTGGCTGGAAGGCTAGGGAACTGTGACCCTGACAGATGGTTTTGCGTTGCATTGGTTTGTTTCTTTGATATTTGACAACATGGGCTGTGAATAATTAAGTATGGGTGATCAGAGCTCTGTTTTACCATGTAGTACCCTATGGTGTATTTTACAAAACTGGTAAATTTTCAGCTGTGTTTCAATGAAAAGAAAGAAATATGGATCTGAGATGTCTAGGTCTCCCATCTTCCCGATTGGTGCCTCCTTGACTAGTAAACCTTTCTCTGCTCTAAACTGTGATGTTTCAGTTTGCCTGATCTCACTATGTCTTGGGCACACGAACTTGGGTTTGACAACAATGAAACATTGCTTAATCCAAGATTTGCACCTATGTTTTCTTACAAGACTTTTACAATTTTAGCTCTCACGTTTAGGTCTTTGATCTCTTTTTAGTTAACTTTTTGCATATGGTGTGAAGTAGGAGTTCAGCTTCACTTCTTTGGCTGTACAGACTATTCTTTCCTCATTGAATTATCTTAAGGACAATTGTTTAAACCACACAATCATAAAAGCTTATTTCTGGACTCCCCAGTCTATTCCACTGATCTCCAGGTCAAGTTTTATGCCACTGCCATGCAGTACTGTTTATTCCCTCTTTTTACTTATATTTTCAAATATTACTTCAGTGAACATTTGCAATAAAAACTCTAAAAGTCGTTATAATACAGCAAGTCGCGTGAAATATGTTAGTTCAGAAAGAAGTAGCATAACAGAGCTTTCCTTTTGAAAGAGCTGCCAGCTGGGAAAATCATCAGGTAAGTTGTTGTACAGGACAGGCTTCAGTATGAGAAAGAAGTAGACTTTGAGAAGCCCTTTATGTTCATGGACAGTGATGTTTACTCAGGGGTGTTTTTCTTCTTTCCTCACCTAAGCCAAGCATGCCCACCTTCTGCTTAAGTAGACTGATTTCTCAGCCAGGAGCACAAGAGTGTATTTAAAAGATGACACCAATCCTTAGAATGAGACTTTGGTGGGTTTTCAGAGAATGTGTAATTTTGACCCCATGGACTGTAGCCCACCAGGCTCCGCCGTCCATGGGATTTTCTAGGCAAGAGTACTGGAGTGGGTTGCCATTTCCTTCTCCAGGGAACTTCCCAACCCAGGGATCAAACCCAGGTCTCCCACATTGTAGACAGACACTTTACTGTCTGAGCCATCAGGGAAGCCCTATTGATACTGTACAGCTTGTGACATTTTGAGTGGGGTGATGACTTATGAGAGATTCTTCAAAGTGTTGACTCTACAAATGGCAATAATTCTGATGGGAGGAAAACAGAAGGGCGTCTAAAGAAATAAATGACTGTCCAAGTATCATTTTCAATTTTGTAGGACAGTGACCAGATTCATCTTGCCTGTCACTGTATTTTTATAGCTAACAGGGACCCTGGCATAGAATTGGTGCTGATAAGCATTTGCTAAATAAATAAGCTTGTATTTTAATAAAATACTCTATGTCTATATAATTAAATGGAAAGAAACAAGTGTAAAAAGGAAATGGAAAGAGAAGGCATTGATTAATTGGAAGGAAATAACCCAGAACAAGATACTAGAAAACATTAAATGAAAACTGAATAAGTTGAAAACAGATGACTATCATAGAAGAAGTGTTCCTACTCATACTACACTTTGGTCGTGAAGTGAATAGGCATTTTGCTCTGTACAGTCACTCAGGGACCCAGGCTGATGGAGGCTCAGCATCTTACGCCTGCCTCACCAGGATCGTGCAATGACATCAGTCACTGTGGCTGTAAGAGTTACCTGGAGACCTGCGTGCAGGCTCCTGAAGCTTCTGCTCAGCAATGAAACATGAATCCCCTGAACTGCAAGGAGCTGGGAAATAGGAGCAAGGGCCCACAGTCTAATATTTAATCTTTTAGACATTGCCAATTTTTAAACTTCATGCTGCTTTATCTTCAACCTAAAGGATAATATCTAGGAAATCATGGATTTGGTCTTCTATTATATTTTCTCTAATACATATTAGCATGAATGACTTTTAGAAATAGGAAAGTGCATTTACCTAGAATTATATCACATATTACAAAACGTGTCATTTTTAGAGACAGACGAGCTTTGGATGCAATTGACTTCAAAAAAGAGAAAAAGGGAACAAAGCTGGTATGAGAGGGACAGTACACAGAGGTTGTGACACCCTGTAGGATTCGCGAATGCATCAAACTGCAGAACAATTATAACAATGGTGTCCCCAGACTGGGACAATGACTCTAACTTGGGAACATTGAACAAGATGGAAACGCCTAAGAATTAAGTCATGGGAGATTACTAATAGTAGTAAAGAAATGCAACAGGAAAATTAGTTATAAAAATTGAGTTTTGACTTTCCACATTTTTTTTTTTTTTTTGGATGCCTTGTTTTGGTCATTTTACGAGGCTGGGTATTTGAAAGAAAAGTAAACTGGTTCATTTCAAAATCACTTTGCTTTAAATCAAGACCACAATGAGGTACCATTTCACACCAGTCAGAATGGCTGCGATCCAAAAGTCTACAATCAATAAATGCTGGAGAGTTCCCACCAACAGTGGGAATGCAAACTAGTACAGCCACTATGGAGAACAGTGTGGAGATTCCTTAAAGAACTGGAAATAGAACTGCCTTATGACCCAGCAGTCCCACTGCTGGGCCTACACACTGAGGAAACTAAAATTGAAAGAGACACGTGTTCCCTAATGTTCATCGCAGCACTATTTATAATAGCCAGGACATGGAAGCAACCTAGATGTCCATCAGCAGATGAATGGATCAGAAAGCTGTGGTACATATACACAATGGAGTATTACCCAGCCATTAAAAAGAATACATTTGAATCAGTTCCAGTGAGGTGGATGAAACTGGAGCCTATTATACAGAGTGAAGTAAGCCAGAAAGAAAAACACCAATACAGTATACTAACACATATATATGGAATTTAGAAAGAGGGTAACGATAACCCTGTATGCGAGACAGCAAAAGAGACACAGATGTATAGAATGGACTTTTGGACTTTGTGGGAGAGGGAGAGGGTGGGATGATTTGGGAGAATGGCATTGAAACATGTATACTATCATGTAAGAAACGAATCGCCAGTCTATGTTTGATATAGGATACAGGATGCTTGGGGCTGGTGCACAGGGATGACCCAGAGGGATGATATGGGGAGGGAGGTGGGAGAGGGGTTTAGGATTGGGAACTCATGTACATCCATGGCTGATTCATGTCAATGTATGGCAAAACCAATACAGTATTGTAAAGCAAAATAAAGTAAAAAAAAAAAAAATCACTTCGCTTTGATAATAACAATCCTGGTATTGTAACCACCTGCTGTGCTCACCTTATCTCCCCTGATCTTTTCAAAAACCATATAAATTGGATTTATTAATAGTCCCACTTTAAAGATGAGACATCTGAGGCTAATTTACATTAAGATACTTGACCCAGATCACAGAGCTATACTGAAACCCACGTATTTGTCTAAAACCCAAACCTTCGAAAGGAATTCTTATTTCCCAGGGTGTTTTAGGGCCCTTCTTTTAAACTTTTCCATCATTGCTTTGTCTCTTACTCTTCTTGGTAGAGGTAGCAAGGTGTAAAAAACCAGTTCAAAGAGGATTGTTGTAAGTAGATTTTCTGAGTGGTTATTCTGTCTCATTTCATTTTCTTACTTTCATTTTTCCTTCATCCCTTTTTCTTCTTTTTAACATCTTTCCCAGTCCAGAGGCCAGAATCAACAGGATCAAAAATCAAACAAAAATCTTGAGCTTCCCTAAGGACACACATGGGGGATTTGGGAATCTCAGCTGTACAAATATGACGCCATCTTTAGACAAACCATCTAGAAGGATGGGGGCGGGGACCAGCCTCTGTGTGCTGCATGCAGATGTCTCGTCACCATGCCTCCAGCCAGCTTTATTATCTGACAGATATGGAGCACAAATATTGACTTTTGCTATTTTTACTGTAACTGCGGCTATAAATGTTGATTACTGCCGGAGAGAGCAGACTGGGAAGAAAGCAGCAGTGTCTTCACAGCCCAAGAGAGCTCTTGTCTTTGCCTCGGGACAGAAGAAAGTAGGATATGAATAAGGTCCTCATGGAATGATTCAATACAGGAATAATAAAGTGGTGATGATGTGAAAGATCCCATGGATTTGACAGACTTTGGGAGGAAAAAAAAATTCCCTATTGATTCTGAATTGTCATCTGTGTTCATTTAGCCCAAGCAAGTTCTGAATGTAGGAAACACAGGAACTTAACAGAACTCAGCCCCTCTCCCATGTTACACGCTCTCATCTAGTGGGACTTCTTTCTTTTCCCCACACAATCACTGATAACTACATTTTCCAATTTTTTCCCATCCATACCCCGACGTGGCATGGCAAGGGAAGTAATCCATCAGATGTAGAGTTTTGTTGGTCTTCTGTAGGAAATGAAGGAATTCCTCTTTTGGTGGCAATCTATTCATTTGGCAAATGTACAAAAGCATGGGAATGTTCCCATTTAGAGCTTTTTGTTTTTCAGATCCACGTTTAAGATTTAGATCACCAGTGTAGAGTAATTCAGGTATCCTGTTTGATTAGATCTATTATGTTCTGTGTGAGCTTTGTGCGTGCAGGCATGTTCCATCATATCCGACTCTTTGTGACCCCGTGGACTGTAGCCAGGATCCTCTGTCCATGGGATTTCCCAGGCAAGAATACCGGAGCGGGTTGCCATTTCCTCCTCCAGAGCATCTTCCTGACCCAGGGATCATAGCCTCATCTCTGGTGTCTCCTGCATTGGCAGACAGATTCTTTACCACTGTGCCACCTGGGAAGCCCTCAGCTTCAGAAACCAGCAAGACGAGAGTTCTCCTTAAAGACACTGACACGATGGAGGGATGGGCTGCTCTAACCCTGGGGGTGGGTCTCCAGATAACTGGCTTCTAGATGCAAGAAAACAGACTCGGCAGCTCAGCCAGGTACCCAGCCTCAGCATGATTCAAGGCTGTAGAATCTCTACCTCAAGGTCCATCTATCTCTGACCAGCATCTAACCTCAGGCACCAACCAGCCCATAGCAAACAAACAGATCTGCACCTTCTTGAGAGGTTCAGGGAGTAGGAATAAGATCCACTGAGCCACCATCAGTGTCAAAAAGCACTCAGACAGATGAAGAGGAACACAGTAACAACTGTAGTCCGGAGGAGAAAGGGCGCCTGTGTGTGGAAGGTGGGAGTCTACGTCTGTGCATGCTAAGGACAGATGAAGTCCTAGGTTCCCTTCAGATTCACTGTCAGGAAACCTAACACATTAGTTCATTGCAGCAGTGGCTTCTGTGGTCAAAGGCTGCTGATATCTTCCCTGAAAGAGTCTTTCATTGAATTGACTGAATGAGTTCCATTTAGGGGATTCTATTGACTATGCCAAAGCCTTTGACAGTTGGATCACAATAAACTATGGAAAATTCTGAAAGAGATGGGAATACCAGACCATCTGACCTACCTCTTGAGAAACCTATATGCAGGTCAGGAAGCAACTGTTACAGCTGGACATGGAACAACAGACTAGTTCCAAACAAGAAAAGGAGTACGTCAAGACTGTATATTGTCACCCTGCGTATTTAACTTATATGCAGAGTACATCATGAGAAACGCTGGGCTGGAAGAAGCACAAGCTGGAATCACGATTGCCAGGAGAAATATCAATAACCTCAGATATGCAGATGGTACCACCCTTATGGCAGAAAATGAAGAAGAACTAAAGAGCCTCTTGACGAAAGTGAAAAAGGAGAGTAAAAAAGTTGGCTTAAAGCTCAACATTCAGAAAATGAAGATCATGGCATCCAGTCCCATCACTTCATGGCAAATAGATGGGGAAACAGTGGAAACAGTGGCTGAGTTTATTTTTTTGGGCTCCAAAATCATTGCAGATGGCGATTGCAGCCATGAAATTAAAAGATACCTTACTCCTTGGAAGGAAAGTTATGACCAACCTAGACAGCATATTAAAAAGCAGAGACATTATTTTGCCAACAAAGGTCTGTCTAGTCAAGGCTATGGTTTTTCCAGTGGTCATGTATGGATGTGAGAGTTGGACTGTGAAGAAAGCTGAGCACCGAAGAATTGCTGCTTTTGAACTGTGGTGTTGGAGAAGACTCTTGAGAGTCCCTTGGACTGCAATGAGATCCAACCAGTCCATTCTAAAGGAGATCATTCCTGGGTGTTCATTGGAAGGACTGATGTTGAAGCTGAAACTCCAATACTTTGGCCACCTCATGTGAAGAGTTGACTCATTGGAAAAGACCCTGATGCTGTGAAAGATTGAGGGCAGGAAGAGAAGGGGACGACAGAGGATGAGATGGTTGGATGGCATCACTGACTCGATGGACATGAATTTGGGTGAACTCCTGGGAGTTGGTGATGGACAGGGAGGCCTGGCGTGCTGCGGTTCATGAGGTCACAAGAGTTGGACACGACTGAGCGCCTGAACTGAACTGAACCCAAGAGAGGTGGGATGGAACACATGAACATATCATATCAGGGGGAAAAAAATGTGGTTTCAGAGTTAAGCAGAATTGGATACAATTCTAGGTCCAGACACGTACACTTCGTGTGATTTTGTAAAAGTTTCTTAGTTTTTTTTTTTTTTTTTTTAGCCTCATTTTCATTTTCTATAAAAAGAGAAAAATGACATGGTTATTGCAAGGCCAAAAATAAATGATATCTGTACAGTGTTTACCATACATAGACTTCCCTGATGTAGTGGCACAGTGGTAAAGAATCCACCTGCCAATGCAGGAGACATGGGATCAATCCCTGATCTGAGAAGATCCCACACACAGCGGGACAACTAAGCCTCTCGCATCTGTACACGAATACTGGAACAACCTTAGCTTTTACTAGACAGACCTTTGTCGGCAGAGCGATGTCTCTGCTTCTCAATACGCTATCTTGGCCTGTCACAGCTATTCTTCCAAGGAGCAAGCATCTTGGAGACTGAGAGAAATCCATATACACCTTTCTTTGGCTCACTCATAAGTCATTTTCCCCCAAAAAGCAAAAATCTCACCTAAAACAAATTAGATCATTTTGCTTTTCTTAACAACATGTCACAGATTTTCTTCTCCTCTTTCCCATGTTTTGTCAATCATGAGACATGATCTTGCAGAGACCCTGACTAGGCTGAGCTCACAGCAGAACTAGCCTGACCCAGTAAGCTGACCCGGAAACCTCGTGGGTGAATCTTCCTGAAACATCACAGACCCATTTCACAGCCTTTGTGGTCAGTCTTCAGATAATAATCTCAGCTCCTTACAGTGTGTCCACCACCTCATCTGCAGTGTTTGCCATTTTTAGTTTGTGTTGAACTCTACAGAGTTGAGAAAAAAAAATTTTTTTTTCAGGCAAGCAGTTCAGAAGTCAAGGTGATCAGTGACTTCCATTCTTTCCTACATGACATTCCAGAGACGTCAACTCAAAGCAGCATGTCCTCAAACAGAAAATCAAACTATCCCAGCCCCCTTGCCATGTCGTCTGAGTCACCATGAGGAATCTTCTAGGATTTGCCCATTAATTCTCAAGAATGGCCCACTCCAGCCTTCATGATGAGTTTATCAGTCTGTGTTTTATTAGCAGGCCTGTTATGCGTTTTCCAGGATGTATGATTATCACCATATGTGAGATATACATCTCCAGTCACCTCTGAGATGGCAAGTAGGATATTCCCCAGGGATGTCTTGCCACTGGGTGAAAGGGGCGCCCCTACCTGGAGAGACAGCCATCTGCTGCATCAAACCAGCAGGGGCCGGAGAGGAACAATGTATGGAGAGGGTGGGAAGTATAGTCTGAAAGATGTATTCCATGCTGTAATGGCTTATTTATTTATATCTGTAGTAATTATTTTAAAATCTCAACACTAAAAAAAGTGTCTCCATGTCCTAATTCATAATGGAATGATTACTAAGACCAGGGTACTAGACACACTCAAGGTCCTTTTTTCTTTGACCATTTCTGAATGAATGCCCCACAAAGGCATCCTCCAGATTTCTAAATATGCCGCAAAAGAGGCTGAAGGTGAACCCTCCACTGTATTCACAGTAGTTACCTTCTTGAGGGAAGAAGACTTAAGAGAAGTTTATTTTTAGACGATTGGACTATTTGTTCAATATTATCCTATTAGAATGTGCTCATGTGTTACCATCAGAAATTGAATATCAACAACAATATTAAAAAATTATACAATAATACGGATAAGATGACCTCACAGGAGTGCTAAGCCTGCCTAGTTGAGCAATTTAGGACATTTCCTCAAGGTTTCTGGACCCAGTTTCTCATCAGAAAGAGACAGTGCTTGGTCAAGCTGTCCGCCAAGACTCCGTTCCTGGGAAGAGAGAGATGAGGAATCAGAGGATGGCGAGAGAAAACTGAGTGTGTGTGTGTGTGTGTGTGTGTGTGTGTGTGTGTGTATCTGTGGGTGAGTTTGTGACAATTGTGCTCCAAGACCCCAGCTGTTCAAATCGCCCCCAAGAGGAATTCATGGATGTCCTTCTACCTTAAACCAAGTTTGAAAAATGCAGGGCTAAATAATTCACTATGAATAATTCTGGTTCTACAAAATGTCCAAACCAAACCAGAGCAGCCAGTAAGAGGAACTTCCAGATCCACAAGTCGTGAGCTCTGAGCTGAAAGGTGCAGTATACCTGGAAGCCTGTGCAAGCCCTCAGCTCCCACCTCTGCCATGTGCTGCCTGCTGAAGGAGGCAGCAAAGAAAGTGAAGGAACCTCCACATCCAGCCCTCCTTCTGCCTGGTTCTTTGTGTCTCGGGGCTGGGGTTGCCTCTGCAGGTCTCAGCCTGACCTGATGTGTTATGATCTTTTAGTTTTTTTCTTTATGTATATTTTTATTGGAATGCAATTACGACATTGTGTTAGTTTCTGCATTGTGTTAGTTTCTGCCGGAGAAGGCAATGGCACCCCACTCCAGTGCTCTTGCCCGGAAAATCCCATGGACGGAGGAGCCTGGTGAGCTGCAGTCCATGGGGTCGCTGGGAGTCGGACACGACTGAGCGACTTCATTTTCACTTTTCACTCTCATGCACTGGAGAAGGAAATGGCAACCCACTCCAGTGTTCTTGCCTGGAGAATCCCAGGGATGGGGGAGCCTGGTGGGCTGCCGTCTATGGGGTCACACAGAGTCGGACACGGCTGAAGTGACTTAACAGTAACAGTATCAGTTAGTTTCTGCTATACAACAGTGTGAGTCAGCTATAAGTTCACATATAGTCTCCTCCCTGTTGAATCTCCCTCCCATCCCCGCCACTCCATTTGACCCCTCTACGTCATCACAGTGCAGCAAGCTGAGCGCCCTGTGCTGTACAGCAGCTTCTCCCTAGCTGTCTGTTCGACACATGGTAGTGTATACACGTCAGTGCTGCTCTCTCAGTTCATCCCACCCTTTCCTTCCCCTCTTGTATCCGCCTGTGCATTTTCTACACCTGCATCTCTATTTGTTCCCTGCAAATAAGTTCATTGTGCCATTTTTCTCAAATGTGTTAATATGTGCTATTTATTTTTCTCTTTCTGACTTACTTGACTCTGTATGACACACTCTAAGTCTGTCCACATCTCTACAAAAGTGACTCTTTAGTTTTGAAATTCAAATTAAGCACTGTTATTTATCAGTGGGAACTCTTCCTATGGCGAGTGATGGAAAATCCAATGAAGTTTACAAAATCTAAAAGGGATGGTATTTTTTCATGTACCAAGAGTTGAGAGCTTTAAGCTTAGATGGAGCCTGTGCATCAAGTGATACAACTGGTGTCATCTCTTCTCATCCTGTGTTCCCGATTGTCCTGTTCTCAGGTTCCAGGTGATGACCGGGTGGCTGCCTTCAGGTTCTATCCAGGATAAGATGGAACATTCCTTTCTGGTCCTCTCTTTCTGCTCACTTCCTTGAAAGTCCAGCATTTACTCACCGGGCCAACTGTAGCCCTTGGTCCTCTAGGTCCCAATCATGGGGGAGGGGAGAACTGGAGTTCTGATTTAGAGCACGATTTCCTGACATGTGGGAAAAACAGCAGGTGCACCGCCCTAGTGGTGCTTCTGACTACTTTTACAAAAAGTTCTGAAAACAGTAGGAGACAGGCTAGCCTCGGTGGCCACTCCTGTCGCCTCCTCTGTCTTCTGTGAGTCCAAAGAAAGAATCAGGGGACTTCCCTGGCTCTCCAGCGGTAAAGCCTTCTCCTTCCAATGCTGGGGTTATGGGTTCAATCCATGGTCTGGGAACTAAGATCCCACATGCCTCAGGCCAAAAAGCCAAAACATAAAATAGAAGCCATATTGTAACAAATTCAAGAAATACTTTGGAAATGGTCCACATCAAAAAGAAATCAGAAAATACAATCAGAGACAAATGCTACCTCTCTGCAGCTTAAGTTTTCTGACATAACATACTTGTAACAAAGGTTTTTTATAAAGCAATATACCTTTTAATTTGAATGTCAAATATTTTCAAATTATGGGGAAATACATCAATACTCTCTTAAGCAGAACTCATAAGCAATCCCTGAAGAGGGTAGTCCACAGACTGAGCCTCAAGTAGATTAAGAGAATCAGAGACTGAGGATGTTGCATGAAAAATAGTAACTATGCCAGGTTATATACAATGGAGACCTCTAAGTTATCTTTAAAAAAATGACCTTGTTAACCAAAGCCAATCTCTGTTTAGCACGAGAAAAACATTATTTTAGTTCATTAATAATTCCCAAGCGTCTTCTTTAATATTTTGACAGTTGTTTCAAATGGAAGCACTTTCATATGCACACAGCAATGACCATTTAAAAAGTGGGCTTCCCAGGTGGCTCAGTGGTGAAGAATCCACCAGCCAATGCAGGAGACTTGGGTTCCATCCCTGGATTGAGAAGATCCCCTGGAGAAGGAAATGGCAACCCACTCCAGCATTCTTGCCTGGAGAATCCCATGGACAGAGGAGCCTGGTGGGCTACAGTCCTTGGGGTACCAATGAACCAGACACAACTGAGTGATGAAACAACAATGATGTATATACACACTCACTTGTACACACGTAATTATTATTACTAATTGTAATAATAACCTGAAGGAATGAGGAAAGAAAAGGTTGAGCTTCCAAAGACAAAATGTGTGGATGTTGAGAGCACCATTAGCTGAAAGGAAAAAACAAACTTACTCTCATATTTTCACCAAGTTTTTTAGAGTCTTGAATAGCAGAAACCGTTCTTATTGATTAAATTTCATAATTCTGAATTTGATCAAATCATAAAACACCCATTAGACTGCAGTTTTTATAACCATTATAGATAATGAGGGGAAAATGGAATTAGTAAGTTAGGGGTCACTGAGTATTCAATTATCCCAGCTTTATCTTGTCAAGAAAAATTAGAAATTGTGCATGCATGTGTGTGTTCGCAATCACAGGAAGCATTTCTTCTAAACTCACAGAAGCTGTTTCCAGCTCTCTGTGGCAGCATCTTACAGGCAAACAGAAGATACTTTTTTTTTTTTTTTTCATGTGTATGGACACTTGTTGGTGAATAGTGGGGAAAAAATGGAAACAGTGACAGACTGTTTTCTTGGGCTCCAAAATCACTGTGGATGGTGACAGCAGCCATGAAATTAAAAGATGCTTGCTCCTTGGAAGAAAAGCTATGACAAACCTAGATAGTATATTAGAAAGCAGAGACACATCTTTGTTGACAAAGGTCTGTCTATTGAAAGCTATGGTTTTTCCAGTAGTCATGTACGGATGTGAGAGACAGACCATAGAGAAGGCTGAGCACCCGAGAATTTATGCTTTCGAGCTGTGGTACTGGAGAAGACTGTTGAGACTCCCTTAGACAGCAAGAAGATCAAAATAGTCAGTCCTAAAGGCAATCAACCGCTCCAGTACTTGGCCGCCTGATGCAAAGAGCCAACTCATTGGAAAAGACCCTGATGCTGGGAAAGGTTGAGAGCAGGAGGAAAAAAGGGCAGCGGAGGATGAGATAGATGGATGGATGGCATCACCAACTCAATGGACATGGGTTTGAGCAAGTGCCAGGAGATGGTGAGGACACGGAAGCCTGGCATGCTGCAGTCCATGGGGTCGCAAAGAGGTGGACACGACTGAGCAACTGAACAACAACAGCAACATGGACACACGTCCTCTAGGAGCACAGGGTCGTGTTTTGCTGTGGACTCTTCCAAGAGTCCAGACCAAGCCAAGACCTTCATCACATCCCTGGGCTTAGACCTGAAGAGTTTCCCTGGAGTGCAGAGGCGGCGCTCCAATTCCTGCCGCCAGTCTCCTGCTGCTGCTGCTGCTGCTGCTGCTGCTGCAAGTTGCATCAGTCGTGTCTGACTCTGTGCGACCCCACAGACAGCAGCCCACCAGGCTCCCCCGTCCCTGGGATTCTCCAGGCAAGAGCACTGGAGGGGGTTGCCATTTCCTTCTCCAATATCTCCTAAGAAATGCTAAATACTTGTTAGGAGTTTAAATTAACCAGCTCAGAGGTGTCTGGCTCCAGCTGAAAATGCCTCCACTTTACTCAAACTTCATCGGCCTGTTGTAAAACCAGCAGGGGAGCCATAACATAAAGATGTTTTAGGGATTCAGACTTTAAAAATTGTATTGTTGATTGTTTCTTTGGATGGGTGATATTCACGGCAAGGGTTCCATAACTTGTGACACACCACTAATGACATGAGATTCTGGAAGGGACGTTGAGGTAAAGGTGGCTATCTTTACATTCCCATTTATGTGACTAAGAATGAATACAGAAAAATCTTTACCAGTCTTAGAAACTGCTGACGGTTGCCTTCATTATGTCAGAAATCTTAAGGCACTTTCACAGCACAGATTGGAGAGGAGAAGTTATCGGTCCATGGGCTTCACTGTTCGCAGCCTGGCTGAAGAAGATGCTAGAACTCCCTGCACATATGCTAAGTTGTTTCAGTTGTGTCTGACTCTTTGAGACCCAATGGATCATAACCCACCAGGCTCCTCAGTCCATGGGATTTCCCGGGGAAAAATATTGGAGCGGGTTGCCATGCCCTCCTCCAGGGGATCTTCCTGATTCAGGGATTGAACCTGCATGTCTTATGTCTCCTGCATTGGCAGATGGATTCTTTACCACTAGCACCACCTGGGAAGCCCCAGAGCTTCCTGAAAGGACCCCCATATATCTAGGAGTCATGTGCTCATCATCTAGGACAGGTAGGCATCTGAGAAAGGTGAGCTTTGTTTCTACCTGTGATGAGCTCAAAGCACCTGAAATCTTACAGGGCAGAGAAACCAGCTGTGACCATTGTTTTGAACTACAGTAGTAGCAGGGATGGTGCCACCATGAAGGCAGGTGCTGGCCCAGCTGATTTCTTGTTCTACCACAAACCCAGAAGTACCACCTGAGGCTCAAAGGCTCAAAGTACCATCTGTTGCACTGGCTGTTTCCTCCTTCTTACAGGAAAGTGGACCTTCATTTCAGCAAAGCAAAACTAGATTTTTCATTCTTCCTTTTCCTAACTCTGAAAGATTTAAAATACTATAAAGTGATTCAAACTTAGCCCCCTTTAGGTAGATTCAGCTCTATAAGTGTCAGCAAACGAGGGAAGCACACATACAGAAAAAATTCTGCCAAAGAAGAGAATCTGAAAAATCAGACTGTGAGATGAAATTCCTACAGCAGATAGAACAAAGTACATGAAAATCTCTGATTTGTATTGTTTTTAAGTCTTTCTTGAATTTGTTACAGTATTGTCTCTGTTTTATGTTTTTTTGGGGGCAGGGGCCCTGAGGCATGTGGGATCTTAGTTCCCTAACAAGTGATCAGACCCACAACCCTAGCACTGAAAGGTGAAGTCTTTACCACTGGACAGCCAGGAAAGTCCCTCTTATTGGTATTCTGATCAAGTTTGAAAAGAGGTGGCATCAGTGGATATAGAGTCATGAGAAGGTACAGATCTGAGGTCAGACAGATTGTTTACAGATGGAAAGCCAACGTGTTAAATTTTAAAACCTCCTGCAGGAAGTGGGTGGAAAAAGACTGTCTTGCAAATGATCTTGTCTGTATGAATCACTTTAACCCCTATGCTAGGACTAAAATGAAAGTGAAAGTTGCTCAGTTGTGTATGACTCTTTGTGACCCCGTGGAGAATTTTCTAGGCCAGAATACTGGAGTGAGTAGCCTTTCCTTTCTCCAGGGGCCCAGCCCAGGGATTGAACCCAGGTCTCCTGCATTGCAGGTGGATTCTTTACCAGCTGAGCCACAGGGGAAGCCCAAGAATACTGGAGTGGGTAGTCTATTCCTTCTCCAGTGGAACTTCCTGATCCAGGAATCGAACTGGCGTCTTCTGCATTGCAGGCAGATTCATTACCAACTGAACTATTAGGGAAGCCCTAAGGATGTAACCATGGTTTTTCCAGTAGTCATGTATGGATGTGAGAGTTTGACTGTGAAGAAAGCTGAGTACCAAAGATGCTTTTGAACTGTGGTGTTGGAGAAGACTCTTGAGAGTCTCTTGGACTGCAAGGAGATCCAACCAGTCCATTCTGAAGGAGATCAACCCTGGGTGTTCTTTGGAAGGAATTATGCTAAAGCTGAAACGCCAGTACTTTAGCCACCTCATCGAAGAGTTGACTCATTGGAAAAGACTGATGCTGGGAGGGATTGGGGACAGGAAGAGAAGGGGATGACAGAGGATGAGATGGCTGGATGGCATCACTGACTCAATAGACATGAGTTTGAGTGAACTCTGGGAGTTGGTGATGGACAGGGAGGCCTGGTGTGCTGCAATTCATGGGGTTGCAAAGTTGGACACGATTGAGTGACTGAACTGAACTGAAGGATGTAACCAAAAGATAAGGACTTCCAGTAATGATTGCATGTATATTTTCAAAAGAGTTCTCTAGTGATAATGTGGGCTTTCTCTGATGGCTCAGAAGGTAAAGAATCTGCCTGCATTGCAGAAAACACAGAAGATGCTGGTTCAATTCCTGGGTCAATAAGATCCCTTGGAGGAGGAAATGACAACCCAACCCAATATTCTTGCCTGGAAAATTCCAAGGACAGAGGAGCCTGGAGGGCTACAGTCCATGAATGCAAGGAAGTCAAACCAGTCAATTCAAAAAGAAATATTCATTGGAAGGATTGATGCTGAAGCTGAAGCTCCAGTACTTTGGCCACCTGATGCAAAGAGTCGACTCGCTGGAAAAGACCCTGATGCTGGGAGAAGTTGAGAGTAGGAGGAAAAGGGGGCAGCAGAGGGTGAGATGGTTGGATGGCATCACCAACTTGATGGACATGGGTTTGAGCAAGCTCCAGGAGATAGTGAAGCCTTCCTCCAGAAGACAAGGAAGTCTGGCATGCTGCAATCCTTGGGATTGCAAAGAGTCAGGCATGACTTAGCCAGTGAACAATAATAAAGCTGTCAGGATGTGGCTGAAAAACTGAGGCGTTAAATGGCATGAAGAAAATTTGCCTCCCTCCTCCCTCTCCAAATATGTGGAAAAACAGCAAGGAAGAGTATTCTAAGGGGAAGTGCATTTTTAAAATGTCAAGAAGGTGGAGTGACAGAGGATTTAGGAGAGTCAGTTTCTCATTGAATAGGAGCTTCAGTTGACACAGTAGAAATTTCTTTGAAGAAAGTGGGAGATTTAAGAGAAATTATAAAGAAGAACATAGCAGAGAGATGATTAACGGATGACAAAGTGTTCGTCTCATGCATGGAGAAATGATATGAGTTAGACACGATGGAGTAAAATAAGAACCACATTGAGTTATATTCTAGACTTTTTTTGGCCACATGGCATATGGGCTCTTAGTTCCTGGCTGGGGATCGAACCTGTGCCCTTTGCATGAGAAACTGGCATTCTTAATCACTGGACCACCAGGGAAGTTCTCTTCTAGATATAATTTTTTTTAATGTCATTTTTAGTGGAACAAATATACTAAGTACGGAAGCAGAAGGAGATCAACAACTTAAATGGGAGCTAAAAACACTGTGTTGCTAGATGGTGACTCCAAATATCAGACACCAGAGGGGCAACACTGTTATCCATTTTGAGGTTGAAAGATTGTGAGACTGGAATTTTATACCCAGCTGTTGTTTATGTGATAGGGTGCTGAAAATTCTCAGAAATGTAAGGACGCATAAAATACAGCAATCAACATACACTTCTTACACATGTGCCCTGAGAACTTGAGTAAACGAAGAAATGTTAGGAACATAGCTTCCATATCAAGATGGGACTTTAAGCACATATATACCTCTCTGTTTTCTCTTCAAATCCCAGGAAAATGACTAAAGAAGGATAAGAATGAGATTAAGTCTTCAGCAGTCCTGGAGAACAGATGATTTTATCTGCAGAATTTTTTTTAATCTGCAGAAATTTTAAGGAATTTTGGGAGATTATAAAGTAGACTGGTTTGTCCAGGAAAATAGAGCCAAGACAATCACAAACAAACAGAGACGCCTGCAATGGATCACTGAAGAAGCAAGTACCAGTCTTCCCCACAGAGCCCTGGAAAAACTCCAAGATCATCAGCAAGAGCTGGAAATATTTGTTGAATGATGTTGAATGAATGGGAAGACTGTGTGGCAATTAGCAGCCTAATTAATTGAAGGGTTGCCAACCCAGCTGGACTGGTCCTCAACTCTGCTACACAGAAGGTGGCTATGTCATTTTCTCCTAGGATATTGCAGATGAGATGAATTCTGTAAATAAAGGGGAGGCTCTGCTTCCCAGAAAGGGAAAAATAATAGGAGAGCAGCTCTGTAGATGAGGGAAATGCTCTAAAACTCTGCTCCAAGAGGAATAGTTGCTTGGCTTGCTCCAACTCATTGAGATGAGCTCTTAGCCTGCACATGTACTCTCTGCTTGCTCAACCTGAAAAGAAGTCTGTTTGTGGCAATACCCCCACCCATCCACCCAAAGAGGACTGAAGCATGCTCCCATCTGGGGCAGGGATCTGGGGTAGGAATGGTACCTTCCACAACTGCTGGGGAGTCAGTGGAGTGACCAACAGTGATTACTCTCATCTTTCAATCATAATTATAGGTGGACAAGCAGGCCTTGAAGAAAAGCAAACCATTAAAAAGAAGCATCTACATAGACAGTGGAGCAGATGATCTCTGAGATATTAACAAAGGCACGAGAGGATAACTTAACAACTCAAGTAGAATCTGCAAAAATACATGATGAATAGTGAATAAATAGATCAGTAGATAGATGATGGGTGATAGATGAATAGGTAGATGGATATAAAGATAGATAGGAAAACTTATTTTGAAAATGACTCAAGTGATAGAGTCTGAGAAATTTATTTATTTTTTTAATTAATTTTTATTTTTTAGTTTGTTTTGCTTTACAATACTGTATTCGTTTTGCTATACATTGACGTGAATCAGCCACGAGTGTACATGAACTCCCAATCCCGACCCCCACCTCCCCCCTCCCGCCCCACACCATCTCTCTGGATTATCCCCGTGCCTCAATCCCAGGTATCCTACATCCTACATCGAACCTAGATCGGCGATTCATTAAAAATTGCTAAAATTGTTACAGTCATGGGAATACTACTTAGAGCCAAACTTAGTAAACTCTGATCATTTTCCTTTCCTGCACAACTCTTTACACTGCCTGAAAGCAATAATTATCTTTTTGCTCATTTTTTTTGCTCAGTTTTCCACATATTATTGCCAGTTTAATCCATCTTCTCTAGCAATGATCTGGATCTCTTCTCAATAAATTTCTACATATTAGGCAATGCTTTCATTTTTTTGGAGAAATTTCTCCATGACTTGTTGCAGTGTGGAAAGATTATCTTCTGCAAGGGTTATCCTAGCTTCTCTGATCTTCTTCACCCTCCTAGAGATTTTTCTTCAATTCTCTCTTGCTGGATACCCCATTTCTTCAGTCTCATGTCTTCTTTCTGGATTTACTCCTTTGTTTTAGTGGAGCACGTCCTCCAGTGACTTTCCTTGGAAGGATGTATAAGAGGTAAATGTTTTGAGACCTTCAATTTCTGAAACTGTTTGTATATTTTCTTCAGGAAAATATACACCTGAAGAAGGAAATGGCAAACCACTCCAGTATTCTTGCTTGGAGAATCTCATGGACTGAGGAGCCTGGTGGGCTGCAGTCCATGGGGTCACAAAGAGTCAGACACGACTGAGTGACTTTACATTACATTACATTGTATATTTTCACCCGACGCTTGATTGACAGTTGAACTAGGTTTCCAGTTTTAATGATAGAAATAGGAATTGGAAAATATTTTGCTTTTCTTATAGTTTTCCATATTTGCTATTAAGAAATCTGAAATCACTGGGATTCTTGATCTTTGGTATAAAACTGGTATTTCATTTTCTTCCTGTCTAGGAGACTGTAGGGTGTCTTCTCTGTTCCCAGTCTTTTGAGACAACACAGTGAAAGGCTTGAAGTATGTCTCTTTTCATTCTTTCTCTTAGTCACTCAGACAACAGGTCTTTGAATCTGGAAGTTTGTGTATTCTGTCCTGCCAGATATTCTTTAATTATCTTGATCATTTCCTCCCCTCCATTCTATTTGTTCTTTCTTTCTAGAATTCTCATGATATGATTATTGGATCTCTTGTATTGTTTTTCTCAATTTCTCAGAGTCCCTTCCACGGGTAGGAAGTGAAGTGACAGAATTCTTAAACTAAAGGCTAAGCTTGAAAAATCCTAGCACTAAGCCAAAACCTTTCCTCCAACACTGCCCCACCCTTTTTCCACAGGGAGACATGCCATTAGCAGAGGGTAGGACAAATTGAGAGAGTAACATGGAAACATATACATTACCATATGTAAAATTAGATAGCCAGTGGAAATTTACTGTATGACATAGGGAGCTCAAATCCAGTGTTCTATGAAAGCCTAGATGGGTGGGATGGGGTAGGAGGTGGGAGGGAGATTCAAGAAGGCGGGGACATATGTATACCTATGGCTGATTCATGTTGATATATGACAGAGGCCAACACAATATTGTAAAGGGATTATCCTTCATAAATAAATTGAAAAAAAAAGTGAAGGCAACATACCAAATGGGAGAAAAGATTTGCAAATCGTGTACCTGATAAAGACTGATATCTAGAATATATAAAAGGCTCCTAGAAGTCAAAAGGAAAAAGAAATAATCCTTTTCAAAAAGAAAATACAAGAAAAAGTGTTTATGGACATAAATGAAAGCAGCTAGTGAGGGTAAGACAGAACATTGCAGAAGCCTAGTCATGGAGAAGATACAAAGGTTTCATGTAGGAATTTCATGACCAGCTGTGATGCCTCTGCGATTACATTGGTGGGAACTTTGACTCAATGTAGTGAAGGTCCGAGAGCTTTGTACTCTGTGCACATCGCTTTCAAAGAAAGCAATGGGTCCATTTCTGCAAGCAGGAATTGCTTCACCATGAAATAAACATCATGTGATTTCAAACAATGTACAATAAATGGGAATTTTTCTTATTGGTGTTGCTAAACTCATTTTCTTTCAGCAAGCATCATCTTAGAGGCAATAATCAAACTTGTAAATGTATGGAGGGTAAAAGATGAAATCTTAAAATTCTGAAATACAGAAATTTAGGGAAAATGACAAGAGGAAAGATTTCTACAATGTCAGCCAACTTTCCCCACTCCCACAGAGCTCCTTAGCATATCCTGACAACATTTAATATTTACTCACTTCTCATCCCCCATCAATTATAACAAGCACCAGAGTGTGGGGCAAAACCCTCATTAAATATAACCTCAGATTATAAGATGCTTTAAGTTCAAGGTCAGAAATCTTACAAGAAAGTGTTAATTTTAAGATAGAATGAGTGAGTGAGTGAAGTCGCTCAGTCGTTTCCGACTTTGCGACCCCATGGACTGTAGCCTACCAAGCTCCTCTGTCCATGGGATTTTCCAGGCAATAGTACTGGAGTGGATTGCCATTTCCTTCTCCAGGGGATCTTCCCGACCCAGGGATCGAACCCAGGTCTCCCGGGTTGTAGACAGATGCTTTACCATCTGAGCCACCAGGGAAGTCCAACTTAAAATAGAACGAAGCATATTAAATCGGCTTCCCTGGTAGTTTAGCTGGTAAAGAATCTGCCTGCAATGCAGGAGACTCCGGTTTGATTTCTGGGTCAGGGAGATCTGCTGGAGAAGGGATAGGCTACCCACTCCAGTATTCTTGGGTTTCCCTGGTGGCTCAGCCGGTAAAGAATCTGCCTGCAATGTGGGAGACCTGGGTTTGATCCCTAGGTCAGGAAGATCCCCTGGAGAAGGAAATGGCAACCCACTCCAGTATTCTTGCCTGGAGAATCCCCATGGACAGAGGAGCCTGGTGGACTACAGTTCATGGGGTTGCAAAGAGCCGGACACGACTGAGCAACTTTCACTTGTGACCAATATTGGGAGGTATTGATCAGTTGATTGATGGGGAGCCAGAAAGATATTTTGGAACAATGTAGAATGGAAAATGCTTCTGAATTAGCAAGAGCTATAGATCAAAAGGGATCTATTCTCCTGGGGAGGCAGAAGATGTTGTAGGAGTGAAAGAAGAATTATTTCTGCAGAAGCTGGGGGTGAACTTGGACACTTAAGGAAATGGGTTCTCAAGTGTAGCCCAGAAGGCAGGGGCTGGAGGGGACTGATTGTCCCTTTAGTCAGAACAGGATTTTGGTTGGGGTTTAAAAGATGATATGAAAAAGAAATCTTATTCCAAGGCCGCATAAGTCCAGTTTGCCCATAAGTCCAACAAATTGGCTATGTAGTGCTGTACCATAATAGGTTTATAATACTTATCACAGAAATAATACAAAGAAAAACACAAAAATACAGCAAGCCTTTTTGATCTTACAGCATGGCACTTTGAAGAGTATAGGAGCACAGCACAACAGCTGGCACACGGGCTGGGGTCGAGTGAACAGGCAGGAAGAGCTACGGATGGAGCACGGAGAAGAGGTGGGAGATGGCAGAACTGAAGGGTCGGCAGCAATTGGAGATGGAGGGCAAGCTTCAATTTCCCTCACACCTGATATTGACGGAACACACACGTCTGCATCTTTGAAAGCTCACAAGGCTTGCATGTAGGGGACCTACTGTAGTTTCTGTTCATAGCAAGAGCCCTGATTCTGGAGTGGATTACTAGTCACTTGCCATGAAAAGGGTAGGAGATGGGAGGGAAAGGACTGCTTCTTTACAATGTAATCCTGTGAAGATATGCAAGGCTTTGGGGGTGGTTTCAGCAGTGTCTTTCGAGAACTCGCTTGTCCTGCCCATTCTCCACTCGCAATTATGTTAGAGGCAAGGAGGTCAGCTCTGGTCCCTCTTGCATTTTGAGTAGTAAGTGTATGAAAGATATCCAAAGACCTGCTGTGTCACCTGTCACACAGGTGACAATAATTTTTCTGTTTTACCATGAAATCAATTAATGTTTGTGACAACATTCTGGAAACTTTAAATCTCTGCTCAAGAGTGAGGTGGAGAAATGATTTTTTTACATCTCTCTTTCAATGGCCTGACTCCACGGTTGGCCTCTGTCATATGTCCATCCTAAATTAATGTTCCTTTCTTATCCTAGTTTGGTAAGGTATTGACAAAGCCAGCAATGTGATTTTAGCAAGCCATTGTAACTGCATAAGGATTAGATCTTTGGAAGATCCTTGCTTAGATAGCTGATGGATAATGTCTTGGAAGAGTGACTCTCCGGCTAAGACTGAAAACTCTTTGGAGTTCACACAACCTAGGAGTGGGCTGGAGAAGTAGCCCCTGTTCTACCATAACCCACATTCACAGCTGGACTTCAATACAGTATTATTGCAAGCTCATCTGATGCTCACAGCAGGCCATTTTGTTTTCCTGCAACACATAGTTTTATGGAACAGCAACCTCAGGCAAGGTTACTTTGTTGTCATTGTTTAGTTTCTAAGTTGAGTCCAACTCTTTTTGACCCCATGGACTGTAGACCACCAGGCTTCTCCATCCAAGATGGAGATTCTTCAGGCAAGAGTGGGTTGACATTTCTTTCTCTGGGGGATCTTCCTGCATTGGCAGCCAGATTCTTTACCCCTGAGCCACCAGGGAAGCCTAGATCATGATAAAAGGAAACAAAACAAGGCTACTGTGTAATTTTGCCTTGCTTGCTAAGTTACTTCAGTCATGTCCGATTCTTTGTGACACTATGGCCCAGGCCATATCCTGCCAGGGTCCTCTGTCCATGGGATTCTCCAGGCAAGAATACTGGAGTGGGTTGCTCTGCCCTCCTCCAGGAGATCTTCCCAACCCAGGGATCGAACTCACGTCTCTTATGTCTTCTGCATTGGCAGGCGGCTTCTTTACCACTAGAGCCACCTAAGTGCAGATAAAAGCAAGCTCCTGGTGACACTCATAAAATACCCAATCATAGAATTGTCCCACTGTCTGGCAACGTCCAAACCAGAGGGGATCCCTGAATCTTTAGACCATTCCCCAAATCACCCAACCAAAGCTCAGTTCCTGTACTGGGTTCTTTCTAACATCCACCTACTGAGATACCTCCAGTTTTCTGTAGTGTGTGCTCTCACTTGTGTAGTTAGAAATAAACCCAATTCTTTCAACTCCAGGTGCTATTTCACTGGGCGTGGCTTAGGGCACTGATGAACCTCATCGTTAACCCACAGCCCCACCACTGCTGAATCAGAGTAGTTGAGTCTCCTGCTTCTCATGATCCTTTATCCCCCTCCAACGCCTGTGCTATTCATAGGTAGAAGGGTTGAGAAGGGGGGCTTACAATTTCATCGATGCTCCCGAGGAAAGCAGTTTGAGCATTCTGTGGGTCATCTTGAACCTTTTCAAGCAGACAGATGGTCAAGTTCCTTGCTTACCCATGTGGAATGTGAGGCTCCTCTCAGAGTACTCTCGTGGTGGGAGTGGTCATGGGGGAGCGGGGGCTGGTGCTTGAGAATCACCTTCATTCCAGAAGCTCCCTCTAGACTCCACAGTGAAGGGTGTATACAGAGATGGCTAGTGGAATAATGGGGTACAGGCTCTCTGAATGCTTCACTTGTGTAAACGTGTGTAGCTGAACTCAGGGTCAGAAATTCAGTCCCTGCAGGGGTGAAGCTGCAAGCATGTGCCAAAGTGAGACAGGCCAAGTCTAGTGCATTCCAAGGTCATGGAGTGTTTGGCAAAGTGGCAAGAGCATGCTCTCATGAGGGGACAATTTAATTGCTGATCATTGTTGCCATAAGGCAGTGGAGTCCCAGTGTGGTCAGATCTTTTGATTTTTCACATGAAATGAAAATGAAGATTTTATAATGCAAAATTATGAAGTCTCCTGATTTTCTTATGCTGGCATTAATTCAAATGTTTAAAAATACTACAAGTATTTTAAAAACTATATAGCAATGCAAGTTCGGCTTGTTTGTTTCTGGCTTATGACACTGCTATTATCACTTTCTCCTCATTGACAGAGTGAGAATAATGCATAATAACTTGAATGGCTAGTCTTACCATATCTATTGGGTGGGCCAAAAAGTTTGTTTGGATTTTTCTGTAGCTTAATTCTTCTTTTTCTTTTCTTTCTTTCTTTCCTTCCCCCTCCCCTTTTTTTGCTACAAAAGTAAGTTATTCTTTGTGGGCTTTCCTAGGAATATAGAATTTTAAATATTTGACTTTCCTTATAAATATATACAATTCTAAATGATAATTACTTTCATCAGGCTAATCTCCATTACCAATTCTATGATAACAAGCCAGGAGCTCAAGGAAGTGAGCAGAATCATTACTTCTTAGATTGGAGAATGTGCTTTGAACTTGTGGTGAATTATTGTAACCAAAGGGATAACTTTGTCTTCAAAATTATTAAAAATATCAAAATCACATTCTTTGTTCAATCAGATCCTTTAATAAAGTTATTTGTTTCACAAGAATAAATCCTGTGAATTTATTTACAAAACATAAGCTTAAAACGTAAATATAAGGAAACTATAACAAGGGTTTGGTGGTTGGGAAAATCCCCTGGAGAAGGAAATAGCAACCCCCTCCAGTATTCTTACCTGGATAATTCCATGGACAGAGGAGCCTGGATGGCTACAGTTCATGGGGTTGCAAAGAGCCAGACGTGACTGACTAACATACACAAAAATCATTATCTTACAGTATTACATTCAAAAAAAATTTTGTGTGTGTGCTCAGCCATGTCTGACTCTTTGCAACCCTGTGGACTGTTGCCCACCAGACTCCTCTGTCCATGGGATTCTCCAGGCAATAATACTAAACAGGTTGCCATTCCATTCTCCAGGGGATCTTCCCGACCCAGGGATCCAACCCAGGTCTCCCACATTGTGGGCAGATTCTTTACTATCTGAGCCACAGAGTATCTCTTATATATGAAAATACAGCAAAAGAGGTCTTTTCCTGTTCCACCTGTCGTGATGTTTATCTTTTAAGGTTGATATGCTTTCTGATGATCAGTCGAGATTTTGCTGACTTGATTGACAAATGCTATAATCTTCTTCTGATATTTATTTTAGGAGTTTCTCTTTTCTATTTGGAACTAATTGTTTAAAACTTGGCAAAACTTCCATGCCCCAAGGATTCAAGGAAAAACAATCTAGCCATAAATATCAACATGCTGTGTTAAATGCTTCAACTGGAGAAGGTTCTCTGGAATATAAAAATACATTACATAGCACTGGCCCTTTAAGGGCTTATAATTAAGACTCAAACAATCATAGAAACAGAACAGCTGTAACGGCCATTAAGTTCAACCCCAAGGTTTGAGCAACTCTCATCCTGTCTATTCTTAGATCCTTCCAGTAACAAAGAACATACAAATCCCTGCCCTAGTTTATCCTGAATAGCTCACTAGGAAGTCCTTTCTTTCTAGTGGGTCGACATATCTCATTATTTTGACCTAGTTTTTTACTTGAGTCATAAAATTTAAGTACAATCCTCCTTCCATACAGACACCCTATTAAACTTTTGGAAAGATGTTTCATGTTCTCTCTTGGCTAAACAAAACATAGACTTCTATAGCGTCTTGGCATCATGCTTTGTTCAAACACATGCTCTGTCCTCACCATTCTGGACATCCTTCATTCTTTGTGTTTCAGCAATGATGAGACCAACATGGTCACACTATGGTTGCAATTTTACTTCTATATACCATATATATATATTTATTTATTTACCTATTTATTTATTTTGGCCACACTGTAGAGCATGTGAGATCATAGTTCCCCATGATCCCAGGGTGAACTCATGCTCCCAGCAGTGAAAGCAAGGAGTCTTAACCACTGGACCACTATGGAAGTCTCAGTTCTACTTCTGTATATCCAGCATGCATGCTTGCGTGTATGCTAAGCTGCTTCACTCATATCTGACTCTTCACAACCCCATGGACTGTAGCCTGCAGACTCCTCTATCCATGGAATTCTCCAGGCCAGAATACTGGAGTGGGTGGCCATGTCCTCCTCCAGGGGATCTTCTTGACCCAGGGATCACAGCTGAGTCTCATGTCTCCTGCATCCCTGGTAGCTCAGCTAGTAAAGAATCTGCCTGCAATGCAGGAGACCTCAGTTTGATTTCTGGGTCTGGAAGATCCGCTGGAGAAGGGATAGGCTACCCTCTCCAGTATTCTTGGGCTTCCCTTGTGGCTTAACTGGTAAAGAATCTGCCTATAATGCGGGAGACCTGGGTTCTATCCCTGAGTTGGGAAGATCCCCTGGAGAAGGGAAAGGCTACCACTCTAGTATTCTGGCCTGAAGAATTCCATGGACTATACAGTCCATGGAGTCGCAAAGAGTCGGACACGACTGAGCGACTTTCACTTTTTATTTACCACTAGCACCACCTGGGAAGCCCTATATCCAGCATAAGTTTGTATAACTGTTTCACACCACTCAGCAAGAAGTTGAAACTTACTGTTGACTAAAACTCACTTGAATTTCCACTTTTGTTCCATTTCCAAGATATGCTAAAATGATGCTGCATTTGTAAAACAAGTGCCTTGCATCCAAAGATGGGAGCTTAGCTCTCCCCTGGTGAGTTTCATCTTGTTCGTCTTGAGTATAGCCAGAAGTCTGCTTGAAGGTGGTGTAGAGCTTTGTCCTCAGAAGGAATATAATCTCATGCTAGAAATGAATTCCTTTATGACATCTCCTCTTTTGAACCACCTAAATTTTCTTTGGAACTTTATATTTTGTTTTGGGGTATAGCTGATGAATAGTTTTGTGATAGTTTCAGGTGGATAGCAAAGGGACTCAGCCATACATATCCATGTATCCATTCTCCCCCCAAACTCCCATCCAGGCTGCCATATAACACTGAGCAGAGTTCCACGTGCTATACAGTAGATCCTTGTTGGTTATCCATTTTAAATATAGCACATGACCTTTCCAAACTTCCTAATTATCCCTTTCTCCTGGCAACCATAATTTCGTTTTCTAAGTCTCACCCAAATTCTTCATACTCTTGCTATTTTTCTCTTTTTGCTCATCTTACATGTTTGTCTTGCATCCAGAATTAAGAGAAATTCTTTTAAAAGCTACCATGAGTTTCTTTTCAAGTATTGAAGGTCCAGATAAAGACAGTCGGGAAGTTCAGATTTCTGCTAGCTTTGCCAGATTAGGGAATCGTCTGTGTGTCAGGAGTCAGGATGAAGCCCCAGCTGGAGCCGGCTGTGGGGTGTCACCTGAGTGACAAGTAGTTGATTTCCTTTGTTTGTTGTGGCAACATGCAGTGAGCTGGGACAGTGCCCCTGGTTGCTAACCTGCAGCACTTCCAGGGATTCACAAACATCCCATGGCTTGCAAGAGTATCCAGGAACCTCAGAGCTACTGAAGGGCTCTCTGCATCAATGAGGACCTTCTCATATTTCTAGAAAGCCCCCTCGGGTGTTTGTCCTTATCCCACTTAATCTCCACTTTGGCCTGGAAGAATTCTCACTTGAGCCTCTGAAGACGTTTTATTTCTTGAGTTTTCAGAGTCAGGTTCTGTAGACATAGAGAACGGATGTGTGGACACAGAAGGGCAAAGGCAAGGCAGGACAAATTGAGAGATTAGGATTTATATATATATATATATATATATATATATATATAAAACCTGGGCTTCCCTGGTGGCTCAGATAGTAAAGAATCTTCTTGCAATGCGGGAGACCCGGGTTTGCTCCCTGGGTCAGGAAGATCCCCTGGAGAAGGAAATGGCAACGCACTCCAGTATTCTTTCCTGGAGAATCCCGTGGACAAAGGAGCCTAGTGGGCTAAAATCCATGGGGTTGCAGTGTCGGATGTGACTGAGTGACTATCACTTTTGTTTTCTTCCATGTACATTGTTGTTGTTCAGTCACTAGGTCATGTCTGACTCTTTGTGTCCCCATGGACTGCAGCACATCAGGTTTCCCTGTCCTTCACTATCTTTATGTCCATTGCCATCCAACCATCTCATCCTCTGTCACACCCTTTTCCTCCTTGCCCTCAATCTTTCCCAGCATCGGAGTCTTTGAATAAGACTGCTATATATTGTTGGAAAAGGCAATGGCACCCCACTCCAGTACTCTTGCCTGGAAAATCCCATGGACGGAGGAGCCTGGTGGGCTGCAGTCCATGGGGTCACTAAGAGTCGGGCACGACTGAGCGACTTCACTTTCACTTTCCACTTTCATGCATTGGAGAAGGAAATGGCAACCCACTCCAGTGTTCTTGCCTGGAGAATCTCAGGGATGGGGAAGTCTGGTTGGCTGCCGTCTATGGGGTCGCACAGAGGCGGACACGACTGAAGTGACTTAGCAGCAGCAGCAGCAGCTATATATTGTGACAGAATTTCTGAGAGGTTCCCAGAAGGTTCTCCTTTAAAACTACACCTCTAAATAACCCTAGCACATATTAAAATCCAACCATGGGCCTGGAAAATAATGTATATACTCTAATGAAAATATGTGGTTCAATACCATAAGATGAACAGAAGTTTATTCAACTTTCCATCCTAAGTCCCTAAGCCCTTTGAAGTTATATATTCGCATGCACTTTATAGCCACATGACAGATTTGACCCAAGAAACACCACTGAATTTTTAGAAATTTCTTAATTCATTGCCCTAGTTCTCCAAAGCAATCTCTTACAGGTTTGTATTTTGTTCTTGCTTTCAAAATGCTGATATTCTGCATGCAAAAATCAACATAGTCACAAGTCTGGCATCAAAGAATTTCTAAAGATGTCTTGAAATGAAGCAATCTAATTATAGAGCCTGTCCTATAGTGCTTCTTTTTATTTGGCTGCATTGGGTCTTGGTTGAAGCACTGAGAATCTTTTAGTTTCAATATGCATGATCTAGTTCCCTGCCCAGGGATGGAACCCGGGCCCCCTGCCTTGGCAGCATAGAGTCTTAGCCATTGGACTACCAGGGAAGTCGTTCTAAAACTTCTCTATGTGTCCTGGTCACTGGACGTACTATAGCCCTGTGAAAGAGGTGACAGGACCGCCCCCTTCCTTGCCCTAGAAGAACCCCAAGTTGATCTCAGTGTTTGGGTGTCCCCACTCTGTCACCCCCTTCATCCCTTGACGAACTCATGTGAATTAATGTCAACTCCTTTCCTGGGGTTGTAGCAAAGAAAATGTGACCCAAATGAATAATGTATTGCAAATGTCAAAATAAATTTCAGCTAAGAATGATATTTTTCAAGGAGATCTAATGAGAAAACTGTTCAAAAGGCAGAGTTAGAGTTTCCTGGTTCCACATTTAATTAACTCAATCTGACTTTTATTATGCTTTGTATTATGTGTTTCCTTGTTCGGTAAACAAACAGCAGAAAATTAAACTAGGGCAACTGCCAGCGAGCAGTAAATTTAATTGAAAAATAATGAATTGCCATGGGGTACCATAGAGTTTTGTAAAGATAAACTTATTTTTCCTGGAAAGTTTCCACTTGCATTTGTCACAATTTGATGTGTAAAGGAACAAAAGAAGTGAGCTATGGTGCTTGGTGGTAGATACGTGAGAGTGGAATGGCCTTGGAGAATAATTCATAGGCTGGTTTCTACGATTTTCAACAGATGAGCCGTGATTTCTCCTGAAACACAGAGTGGGCTCCCTGGGGGGGGGGGTCTAACTCTGTCCTCTGGATCTGCAGAACCTGCCAAAACTCTACCCCTATCAACTTGCAGTCAAAGGAAGCACACTGCAGAAGAAGCAGGGTGACCCTGAAAATAAGACGTGTACGTGATTGAGGGAAAAGGGAGACTTTAGACAAAAAAAGGAAACTCCCAAATAGTTCTATCCCACGTGACCAATAACTGCTTAAGTCCTTCAAGCTTGATATGAATCAAAGGTATTTCTAAAACATCTGGCTATTTATTTTCTTTCCTTGATATCTTTTCCTCATGTATTGGTGCTCTTCTAATGATTCTCTGAGTTTATGTCCAGGCAAGAGAAGGTTTGAATTAAATCAGGAGAAAAACAGGGCCTTTCTGAGTGATATGGAAACATTCACATCTGGTTCTCGGTCTCACAGTGTGAAGGGCAGGTGTCTGTTTATCTGCTTATAGATTCAGTCTTCCAGGTTCAAGTGCTCCCCCTCCATTCCCCACCCCCACCCCCACCCCATCCTCCAAGCAGGATGAAACCACTGGGTTCTCCACATGTGTAATCGTTCCCGTGTTCTCTCTTGTTGATGAAGATATTACTCAGTTATTCTCTGAAGTCTGCAGCAACAGTTCCCACCGTGATCTTTTGCTGGGGAGCTTCTCTTGGAGGCTGTTTGGCACAAAAGAATCCACTGTTTGGGGTTAGATACTCATTTTGGACTCCATACCCACACCTAACTGGTTAAATAGACTTGAAGAGTCATTTGTTTAGTAAATATTTTCTGAGCACTGACTATGGGACTGCACTATTCTAGCTACTTGGGGCTTTAAAAACAAAACAAACCCAAACCAAAAATCCCTGGCTTCATGAAACGGACATATTTGGGGGAGAGGACAGGCAGAATCAGTGAGTGTGTCATCAAGCAATGCCTCCTAAAGAGAGACAGATACACAGAATGCCAGAAGGCAGCAGCCGGCTACAATGAACCTCCCGGTAAAGATAATGTTGAGAAAAGACTTGAAGAAATGGAGAGCATGACTTGAGGATATCTGAGGGCAGAACGCTCAAGCACGAGAAGACAGCTGGTAGCAGGTCAATGTCTACTGCCTGTATAATAGAGGATTCATAAATGTTCATTCTTTTCTATTTCAAAGCTTCTGACCTAAAAAGTGGTGCATGAAACCATAAGAATTCCAGCTTTTGCAAACGTTGTAACTTCAACTCAAAGAAAGAGTTGGGAGCTGTAATATATAATTCATATACAGTTTTTTAAAAACATCCATAAAGAACAGTACTCACAGCCATAAGGGTCTTAGTGGACATATTATGTACATGAAGTTATAAATAGTGGTGGAGTTTATAAAGTAGACATATGATCATTGTTGGTGAGTAAAGAAAGGAAACAGACTAGGTAGTGTTTAAAAGAAATGATACATTTTTCTTTATTTTGAAAACAACCAAGAGAAAAATATTAATAGTTGTTAAGTCTAGGTGGTATTAACAAGAATTCAGTTCAGTTCAGTCGCTCAGTCGTGTTTGACTCTTTGTAACCCCATGAACTGCAGCATGCCAGGGCACCCTGTCCATCAACTACTCCCGGAGTCCACCCAAACCCATGTCCATTGAGTCAATGATGCCATCCAACCACCTCATCCTCTGTCGTCCCCTTCTCCTCCTGCCGTCAATCTTTACCAGCATCAGGGTTTTCCCATTGAGTCAGCTCTTCGCATCAGGTGGCCAAAGTATTGGAGTTTCAACTTCAACATCAGTCTTTCCAATGAACACCCAAGACTGATCTCCTTTAGGATGGACTGGTTGGATCTCCTTGCAGTCCAAGGGGCTCTCAAGAGTCTTTTCCAGCACCACAGCTCAAAAGCAGCAATTCTTCGGCGCTCAGCCTTCTTTACAGTCCACTCTCACATCCATACATGACCACTGGATAAACCATAGCCTTGACTAGAAGGACCTTTGTTGGCAAAGCAATGTCTCTGCTTTTTAATATGCTATCTAGGTTGGTCATAACTTTCCTTCCAAGCAGTAAGCATCCTTTAATTTCATGGCTACAGTCACCATCTGCAGTGATTTTGGAGCCCAGAAAAATAAAGTCAGCCACTGTTTCCCCATCTATTTGCCATGAAGTGATGCGACTGGATGCTATGATTTAAGTTTTCTGAATGTTGAGCTTTAAGCCAACTTTTTCACTCTCTTCTTTCACTTTCATCAAGAGGCTCTTTAGTTCTTCTTCACTTTCTGCCATAAGGATGGTGTCATCTGCATATCTGAGGTTATTGATATTTCTCCCGGCAATCTTGATTCCAACTGTGCTTCACTCAGCCCAGCATTTCTCATGATGTACTCTGCATAGAAGTTAAATAAGCAGGTTGACAATATACAGCTTTGACGTACTCCTTTTCCTATTTGGAACCAGTCTGTTGTTCCATGTCCAGTTCTAACTGTTGCTTCCTGACCTGCATACACGTTTCTCAAGAGGCGGGCCAGGTGGTCTGGTATGCCCATCTCTTTCAGAATTTTCCACAGTTTCTTGTGATCCACACAATCAAAGGCTTTGGCATAGTCAATGAATCTGAAGTAGATCTTTTTCTGGAACTCTCTTGCTTTTTCAATGATCCAGCGGATGTTGGCAATTTGATCTCTGGTTCCTCTGCCTTTTCTAAAACCAGCTTGAACATCTGGACATTCATGGTTCACGTATTGCTGAAGCCTGGCTTGGAGAATTTTAAGCATTACTTTACTAGCGTGTGAGATGAGTGCAATTGTGTGGTAGTTTGAGCACTCTTTGGCATTGCCTCTCTTTGGGATTGGAATGAAAACTGACCTTTTCCAGTTCTGTGGCCACTGCTGAGTTTTCCATATTTGCTGGCATATTGAGTGCAGCATTTTCACAGAGTCATCTTTCAGGATTTGAAATAGCTCACTGGAATTCCATCACCTCCACTAGCTTTGTTTGTAGTGATGCTTTGTAAGGCCCTCTTGACTTCACATTCCAGGATGTCTGGCTCTAGGTGAGTGATCACACCATCATGATTATCCGGCTCGTGAAGATCTTTTTTGCACAGTTCTTCTGCGTATTCTTGCCATCTCTTCTTAATATCTTCTGCTTCTGTTAGATCCATACCATTTATGTCCTTTATTGTGCCCATCTTTGCATGAAATGTTCCCTCGGTGTCTCTAATTTTCTTGAAGAAATCTCTAGTCTTTCCCATTCTATTGTTTTATTCTATTTCTTTGCACTGATAGCTGAGGAAGGCTTTCTCATCTCTCCTTGCTATTCTTTGGAACTCTGCATGCAAATGGGTATATCTTTCTTTTTCTCCTTTGTTTTTCGCTTCTTGTCTTTTCACAGCTATTTGTAAGGCCTCCTCAGACAGCCATTTTGCTTTTTTGCATTTCTTTTTCTTGGGGATGGTCTTGATTCCTGTCTCATATAAAATGTAACGAACCTCCATCCATAGTTAATCAGGCGCTCTGTATAAGATCTAATCCCTTAAATCTATTTCTCACTTTCACTGTATAGTCATAAGGGATTGGATTTAGGTCATATCTGAATGGTCTAGTGATTTTCTCCACTTAATTTTGCTTTATTCATAATATCTAAAACTTTAAAATTTTCATTGTCGTTTAAAAATTTAAACAACAAAGTCGAAGGAGGTAAGGAGGGAAGAAAAGAGAAGAAAAAGAGGAAAGGAGAGAGAGAAAGAGACAGAACAGGTAATCAATCAGATATTCTGTAATATACTTTCAGTTCAGGTCAGTTGCTCAGTTGTGTCTGACTCTTTGCAACCCCATGGACTGCAGCACGCCAGGCCTCCCTGTCCATCCTCAACTCCTGGAGTTTACTCAAACTCATGTCCATTGAGTTGGTGATGCCATCAAACCATCTAATTCTCTGTCATCCCTTTCTCCTCCTGCCCTCAATCTTTCCCAGCATCAGAGTCTTTCAAATGAGTCAGCTCTTCACATCAGGTGTCCAAAGTATTGGAGTTTCAGCTTCAACATCAGTCCTTCCAATGAACACCCAAGACTGATCTCTTTCAGAATGGACTGGTTGGATCTCCTTGCAGTCCAAGGGACTCTCAAGAGTCTTCTCCAACACCCCAGCTCAAAAGCATAATTTCTTCAGCGCTCAGCTTTCTTTATAGTCCAACTGTCACATCCATACTTGACTACTGGAAAAACCATAGCCTTGACTAGATGGACTTTTGATGACAAAGTAATGTCTCTGCTTTTTATTATTCTGTCTAGGTTGGTGATGACTTATCTTCCAAGGAGTAAGTGTCCTTTAATTTCATGGCTGCAGTCACCATCTGCAGTGCTTTTGAAGCCCAAGAAAATAAAGTCTGCCATTGTTTCCACAGTTTCTGCATCTATTTGCCATGAAGCAATGGAACCAGATAACTTGATCTTTGTTTTTTGAACGTTGAGCTTTAAGCCAACTTTTTCACTCTCCTCTTTCACTTTCATCAAGAGGCTCTTTAGTTCTTCTTCACTTTCCGCCATAAGGGTGGTGTCATCTGCATATCTGAGGTTATTGATATTTCTCCTGGCAATCTTGATTCTAGCTGTGCTTCATCCAGCCCAGCGTTTCTCATGATGTACTCTGCATATAAGTTAAATAAGCAGGGTGACAATATACAGCCTTGATGTACTTCTTTTCCTATTTGGAACCAGTCTGTTCTATGTCCAGTTCTAACTATTGCTTCCTGACCTGCATACAGGTTTCTCAAGAGGCAGGTCAGGTGGTCTGGTATTCTCATCTCTTTCAGAATTTTCCACAGTTTATTGTGATCCACACAGTCGAAGGCTTTGGCATAGTCAATAAAGCAGAAATAGATGTTTTTCTGGAACTCTCTTGCTTTTTTGATGATCTAATGAATGTTGGATGAATATACTTTAAGCAGATTTTATTTGAACTTGAAATATGGTTTTCAAAGCCTTCATCAGTAGGCTTCCCTGGTGACGAGTGGTAAAGAATCCTCCTGCAATTCAAGAGACATGGGTTTGATTCCTGATGCAGGAAGATCCTTCATCAGAGCAACTAAGCCCATGCACCGCAACTATTGAGTCTGTGCTGTAGAGCCTGAGACTCACAACTACTGAAGCCTGTGAGCCCTAGAGCCTGAGCTCTGCAACCCAAGAAGCCAGCACAGTGAGAAGCCACCACACTGCTACTAGAGAGTAGCCCCTGCTCACAACTAGAGAAAAGTCCAAGCAGCAATGAAGACCCAGCAAAGCCAAAAATAAATAAATAATTATATTAAAAAACATTCATCAAGAGCTAGATGTTAACTGAAAAGTATATGTGGAGCTATTCTTGATTCTGACATTGGAATAGCACTTTACAGATTGTAAAACCCTTTCATATAACAATGCACTTAGTTCTCAAAGCAATGGTAAATAATAATGTGCTATGAAATTTCCATTTGTCCAGGTGAGGAAATTAACATCCAGAGTTGCTGAATGATTTTCCCAAGGTCTCATGGAAGAGATGCTGCAGAGCCAGGCTGGGGACCCCAGGTTCAGGGTCTGAGGATTCAAATAGCTACTGTCGTCTTAAGCCTCCATAAACATGTAATTGTGACTTTTCAATATCATAATAATTTTTCTCTTTTTATTCTGGGAGGAACATATGGATTCTATTTTCTCTCTAAAACCCCAAACAGTGAGAGAAAGTGAATCACTCCCTTGTTTTTCTGGCACGTCTTCCCGGGCTCTGTGACCTATCTCTCAAGACCAGTGACCTTGGAGGCGACCGTTGATCCCTGTGAACCCATTTCTGTACAAGTTTATACATTTGTACCTTGAGAGAGATAATTTTATTTTGTTTTTTTATATTAGGAGGATGAAATTATATCTCATCCTGTAATAAATAATTCTGAGTTGTTCTGATAATAGGAGGATGAAATTATATCTCATCATGTAATAAGTAATTCTGAGTTTTTCTATCTTCCAAAATAAGTAAACTAATGGTAATACTATATATAACTGATTGACATCCACCAATACTGGCTATTAATGGTCTCTTTTATTTTACCAATCTAAGAAGAAGAAAATTCCATGCTATTTTAAGCTGTGTTCCCTAAATTACAAAGAGAAATTGAGCCTCTTTTTCTGTGTGCATTGGCTGTTTGCATTCCTTCTTCTTTTTCCTTTATTAATTTGTCTTTTTCTTAATGCAGATTTTCTATATTTATCTGGTTATTAATTCTTTATGTTTAAATGTTTCAAGTATTTTTCACAGTCTTTCTTAGTCTCTTAATATTCCTTATTGTATCTTTTCTCATATCAATAAATTTTACATGTTAATTGATTTTCTATACATGCATTTCCTTTGAGTCAAGTTTTAGAAAACCACCCCTATCTAGAAATTAATAAGCACATTTATACTTATATGTGATTTTGCTTTTACATTTAGTTCCTTAACTGCACTTAGAATTTATTTCTGTGGAAACTCAAAAATCTATTTTCTAAATAGAAATACCATAATTTTAGAGCCATTTAGTCAAAAGTCCACACTTTCTTCAGTGATCTAAATTGCTGGCTAAATTATTCTATACAAAATCCTCATATAAATGGAATCTATTATGTGCTGTAATCCATTTTTGAACTGGTACATGTAGGCTGACATATTTCAGAATTTATTTGTTGAATTACATGAAAAATCCTATGCATTTGAAAACTCAAGCAACTAAGATTGTGGAACTAATGCATACTTCAATTTTTCTTTCACTTATATCCTCCTGCCCCAATGGTAGGCAGAGTCCCGGTACCATACTGTAGTTTCTTATTGTGCTATACTATTAGCTACCTATTTTATATATAGTTGTGTGTTTATGTCAATCACAAGATACCATTGTTAATATGCATTTACCTGTTGTTGGTTTCCCTGTCGGCTCAGATGGTAAAGAATCTGCCAGCAACGTTTGATCCCGGGGTCAGGAAGATTTCCTGGAAAGGGAAATGGCAACCCATTCTGGTTTTCTTGCCTAGAGAATCTCATGGACATGGAGCCTGGGGGGCTACAGTTCATAGAGTCGCAAATAGTCGCAGATGACTAAAGTGACTTAGCATGCACCCTCTTTTAAGCTCTCTTTCTGCCTCTTTCACTACTAGCATACCTCATAGCTGTTTTTTTTAACTTTGTTATTTTTTTGCACCTACAATATTGATGTTCTACGAATTTTGTTATCTCTCCCTCTCTTCTGAACCTGTACGATTTTCTCTGATAACCTCACACCTATAGCTCTGCCCGTCTCTGTTAATGACTCTTAGATGCTTATCTTTAGTTCAATTAGGAAGATAATCGTATCATTTTGATCTTCCTTCTTCTCGGTTTTATGATTATATGACTTCTACAAAATCAATTAGTACTTGCAGTTGGTTCACTATTATCAAAAGTCTTCATTCTTTGTAAGAAGATGGAGCAGGCTTCACCTCCAGTCTGCTACCTCAGGTCTCACAGTCTATTCAGATCTAGAGGAATAAAATATACTGAATCTCACACTTTTCAGTCTATCACAAAAGCCAACAATGTGCTTATGTCAGTGCTGAGATTGCAAGTATGAGGACAGCCTGCGGGAGCTAATTTCCTAAGAGAAGTACGGAAAAGAAAGAAGCCTGTCCCCCTCGCTGTTGTCATCATCTTCAGTACAACAGAAAATCTTACTTTGATGTTATCACAGTCTTTTGCTACCCAGTGGGTGGAGCTTTTAAGAAAGATTGGATCCAATTGAAGGACCAAAGAAACTCCATTTTCTTTGCCTATTTGAATCATAGCTTGAATCATTCTGTGATCCAGCTACCTGAAGAGCCCGCCTGGGAGATGACAGAGGCAGAGTATAGCTTGTAATTGGCATCGCACACTGATTACAAACTTAAAAGACTAAAATTAAAGGGACAAGGTTTATTGAGACTGGGGCAGGATGGAGAGAGAGAGAGAGAGCAAGAGAGAGATAATATGTAGAAGTAAATATAGAAAAGGCATCGGATAAAAGGGCAGGAGGGAACAAGGAAAGGGATCATTTAGACCCATGGGCTCTGCAGTTTTGGAAAAGTAGAAAGCCTGGTTCCCTTCTGAGAGTAGCTATCTTGCTCTTTTTCTGTGTTGACCACCCCCCGCCCCTCATTCCACTCACCCTGATCTAAGATAGGGTCAGGGTAGTGACTGAGCTTCTGCATAGAATTCTCTCTGAAGCCACAGGGACTGGAGAAAAGAGCAGAAAGCTCAGCTAAGCCAGTAAGAGTCCTTCCTTGAGATCTTTTGAACTGCATGAGATAGCATCTTTTCAAGGTAAAGCTAGTTCAAATAGCATCCTCGACCATTCCAGCCACCATTCAGCCATCCCTGGGAACACCAGGATTCTGTCTTTCCTGTAGCTTAGCTACATGAATCAATACATTTTCCTGTTAAACTTGCTAAAGTTTAGTGTGATTTGCTTGCAATTAAGAGTTCTGACTGTCCATCAACAGATAAGTGGATAAAGAAGGTGTGGTACATATATGCATAATATTACTCAGCCATTAAAAGAAATGAAATTGAATCAGTTGAAGTGATGTAGATGAACCTAGAGCTGGTCATACAGACTGACATAAGTCAGAAAGAGAAAAATGACTATTGTGTATTAACGCACATATCTATGGAATCTAGGAGGCTTCCCTGGTGCTTCAGATGGAAAAGAATCTGCCTGCAGTGCAGGAGACCTGGGTTCAATCCCTGGGTTGGGAAGATCCTCTGGAGAAGGGAATGGCAACCCACTTCAGTATTCTTGCCTGGAGAATCCCCATGAACAGAGGAGCCTGGTGGGCTATACAGTCCACGGGGTTGCAAAGGATCAGACGTGACTGAGCGACTAAGCACACACAGCACACAGAATCTAGAAAATAGTACAGATGAACACACTTGCAGGGCAGGAATACAGGCACAGATGTAGAGAATGCGCTTGTGGACACAGGCAAGGGAAGGAGAGAGCGGGAACGAATTGAGAGAGTAACACAGGCATAAATCCACTACCATGTGTAAAATAGATAGCTAGTGGGAGGCACAGCACCGGAGCTCAGCTCTGGATGACCTAGGGGTGGAAGGGGTGGGTGGGGGAGGGAGGCTCATGAGGGAAGGGATATATGTGTACATATGGCTGATTCACGACGTTGTACAACTGAAACTAGCAACACTGTAAAGCAATTATATCCCAATAAAAAATAAAATTTGAAAAAAGGCTCTGACCATGTGGTGCTCTTGTATCTGAATTAGAACAGTAATGAATGAAACCCTCTCCCTCTGTCTCTCAGTCCTGCAATATCATATCAAAGTATTCCTAATATGTTCAGATGCTTTCTAGGAAAGAGTTTGCCGATGTTGGCCCCCGTGTTAAAAATTTTAAATAGCCTTTTCTTTCACATCACTTTGCAAGCAACACGAAGTCCCTTCGGGATGAACTGACACGAGGAACAGCTCTTCACAGATGTGAGATGCAACTTGTCTGGCCTTTATGTCGGGAATGATTTTGCTGCATTTCTATGTGTTTTTCAATGGTCAGATAAGAAAAAAACACAGTATTTTCCTCTTTCATGTGTTGTAAATTAACATAATTGCCAAAAATTCAACCAAGGCTTCTGATGTAAACGTGTATTAGTTTTAGCTAAGCCCCTTCAAATGCCACTGCACGCCTAAGGACCTGGGTATAAGGATCTATTTTCACAGTTCTTTCCAATTCTAATGAGCAATGAAGAAGTTTATTTCAAAATAATCCTTCTGTATTAAGCGCTGGCTTATTGACAGGTCCCCTTTTATCATAATTGTATGAAGTTTATTTTCTAAATGAAGGTTTATTTTCGCATGGAATTCTGAGGTTTCGCATTGTGTATGTGAGGCAATTAGTTTGGGATTTTTGGAATTTATTTTAGACCAGACAGATGTCTTCAATTTACACACTCCAGGAGGTGACAAACCCTATTAAGATTCAAAAGCTATCAATTTGCTTTATCTTTGTTCTTCAGCATTCTCAGCTATGATCCAAGATAACTCTCTTTTTGTTTGCTTGATTTTGTGGTCATGTGTTTTTATGTAGACAGAGCAGAAATTTAAGGAAAAGATGAAAGATAGCTTTTGTAATTATATCACTGTCAAAATCTGGTGGGTTACTTTAAGAACCATGGATTTTACCTTCATTAGGAATGCACTTTTGCTAACTAAAATGCTACCCTCTTAGCAGTCATGGTTTGTGCATATACCCACACACTAGCTGCTTATCTTCACTCATGTTATTCTTTACCTTGTTGGTGGCCCTGAGTTAAACATGATACTGCGTTTGCCTACATTTTCTGTTTTTCATTATTGGCTGTTGTTACACAGGTAACATAAAGGCATCTCTAAATTGTATTTGCTAAAGCATCAATCCGATTATTCTTCTATTCATTGATCAAATCCCTTGCAGATCAAAAACAATGGCACGCCTATTGTGTGCAAAGTTAAGTCTTGGAAAGTTGATGTTGGACAGTCTAGGGGGGAAGACGAGGGTGGGGGATGTCGTCCCATTCATTTTTCCTTTTCAGTATTTTGTTGTTGTTGTTGGAGGATAATAGCTTTACAATAGTGTATTCGTTTCTGCTGCACAACAACGTGAATCAGCTATTTGTCCATCTATATCCCCTCCTTGGGGAGCCTCCTCCCCACCTCCCATCCAGGCCCTGCAGGTCATCCCAGGGCAGGGAGCCCAGCTCCCCGCGCTGCACAGCAGCTTCCCACTAGCTGTCTTACACATGGTAGTGGATAGATACCAGTGCTGCTCTCTCAATTCGTCCCACACCTCTCCTTCCTCCCCATGTCCACACGTCTGTTTTCTCTGTCTGCGTCTCTGCTCCTGTCACTTTTGTTCTGAAATTGAAGACCTTTCAGGTGCTCTCTGCAGCCACTAGACGGCTCAGGAGATGGGCTCACGTCTTTCCCAGAGTAATTATTTCAAAATGTAACAACCTAAATTGCTATTCATTTCTCGAAGTCCAAAATTGCACCCGGATTTCGATGACTGTAGGATTAAAGAAATGAGGGCCTGACAGCCCCAGGACTCCATGTGAATAAACCCAGCCCGCCGTGGACAATCTTGTTTACATGTTTGCCTTTTATTATGGTCACCATATTTTGTTTGTGGTGAACGCCGGGCGTGTTCCGGCTGGCAAGGAGATTATGAGCTAACAGATGTCATCGGAGGTGTCAGATCTAGATCAAATGTAGAATGATTATACATCCTGACACAGTTGTTATTGAAATCAAGGGTAATCCGTTATGTACAGGATGTCTGACTGGTCTTGGTGACATGGTACTTGACTTTGAACTCATGTTGTTTCCTTTATCTTGGATTAAGTTATTTACCTATGAGTCCAATCTAGCTAAAACCACTTGGAACTAAGATCAGAAGGTTACTTCCTTAACCTAACTACTTCAAACCACTTCAAATGTATATACTGAAATATACTTTAGGGAGAAATATCATAGGCATTTCTATTAAAATAAACAAGCTCAGTATGCCCACCATCATAATTTAAAAGATTTTTTTTTCCCTGGACATTCTAGGTAATACAGCAAGTCAAGAAAAATAGAACTGATATTATTGGAAAAAGAGAGACAAAAACATTGTTGGGTGTAAATTATATTATTTTCCACCTAAAAATAGAAGGTTTTGAAAAGGAAGTTTTGATAAATGGGTCAGTTACTGAACAATTGTACAAAAATCATTAAATTAGAAAAGTAACCGTAAAAATAAACTTTCTTTTATGCAGCAATTAGCGATTAAAATAAAACAACAAAATATACTCCATTTACAATAACATACAGGAATGCTTAAAAAACATGCATATGGAAAATACTGTAAAACTTTCTTGAATGACATAAAAATGTATTAAAAAAGAAAAGATTACTTTCCTCCTGGAAGGGGACAAAAATACATTAAATGTATTAGTTCTTCCCCTAATTAATTAAAAACCATTTTTTCATTTTAATGATAGTTTAACAAGTGTCACGCCAGTGTAATTTTCTTTCCAAATTTGAAGACTAAGTAGAGGGAAAGAAGCAAGAAGATAAGAATGGGACTATTTCATTGTTAAGTAGTCTGTTTATAATTATCATGAACCTACAGTAATTACAAAAGCACAGCACTAACTACTCAAGGAGGGTAATAAGAATTCATATGTAATATATTGTTAACTAGATATTAATGTATGTGTGTGTGTTCAGTCGTGTCCAACTCTGGGCCCCTGTGGACTGTAGCCCGCCAGGCTCCTCTGTCCATGGGGATTCTCCAGGCAAGAATACTGGAGTGGGTTGCTGTGCCCTTCTCCAGGGGGTTTCCTGATTCAGGGACCGAGCTTGCGTCTGTTGTGTCTCTTGCATTGGCAGATGGGTGCTTTACCACTATCACCTCTTGGGGAGCCCTAAAATATGAATGCATGTGCTATATTATGTATATATTCATATATATCATTGTATATATGAATTAGTACTTAATAAGATAGCTCTCTAAGTTATTGGATAAAGAATGGATTTACCCCAAAATTATGTTTATTTAATATTTCTTTAAAAATTAATATAGTTTCCTACAATGAACTCTGTTGCAAATTATAATACAGGTAGATTATAGACAGAAATGATGAAACATAAATATGTAAGAAAACTAAAAATATCAACTTAAACATTTACACAATAATAATATAAAGAAAGCTTTTAAGCAATTGAAAGGGGAAATATTCACATACATGATTGAAAGTGAAAGTGTTCTCCGTTGTGTCTGACTCTTTGTGACCCCATGGACTGTAGCCTACCAGGCTCCTTTGTCCATGGGATTCTCCAGGCAAGAATGCTGCAGTGGGTTGTGATGCCCTCCTCTAGGGGATCTTCCTAACCCAAGGATTGAACTGGGGTCTCCCGCATTGCAGGCAGATGCTTTACCATCTGAGCCAGCAGGGAAGCCCATATATATGATTACCTAAAAATACATTTTTTACCAAACTACAAAAAGGGTAAAGTAAATTATCAATAAGGAAAGATTTTTTTGGGGGGGTAGAGATTGATGAAAAGTGCTATTATTCTCAATATATTGAACTCTTAAAAATCAATTAAAAAAAACACACATTTTCAATAAAAATTCTACCATAGTAGAAATTAAGGGCAAAGCTGTGAACTGGCAACTCACCAATTAAGAAATATAAATGACAAGTGAACAGGTTGAAAATTTTTTCAACTACACTCATAGCCAAAGAAACGAAAATTACAGCAACAATGAAATACCATTTTTGTCTCAAACTGGCAGCGAGTTAAAGGAGTAATTATTGAGTGCTGGGCAGCATACTGAGAAACGGACACTCCTATTCCAACGGTGGGTATGTAAATTGGAACCACATTTCTGGAGGGTGATTTGGCAGTGCGTGTCAAATACATTAACATGTGCATATCTTTTCACCCAGGAATGCCACATTTAGGAATTGATTAGATGTATATAAAAATATCTGTGCAAAGATGATCACTATTCTATGTCTCATTACCGTGAGGATTCAGGCCAAGTTTAAGTGTTCAGAAATATCAGAGGGATTACATAAACTATAGCATGTACGTAGAATTCTTTTCTCTAGTCCCTCAGCAAATATTTATCTAAAATAAGATGCTACATAGTCACTGGAGCTCTAAAAGACGAAAGGGCAAGGAAATGTTCACAGGATGCTGTGTGTGTGCTCAGTTGTGTCTGACGTTTTGCGACCCCATGGACTGTCACCCACCAGACTCCTCTGAGCAAGCGATTCTCCAGGCAAGAGTACTGAAGATCCCCTCCTCCAGGGGATCTTCCCAACCGAGGGATCAAACCTGCATTTCCTGTGAATCCTGCATTGCAGGTGGATTCTGTATGCGCTGAGCCTCCTGGGAAGCCCCCATAGGATGCTGCTGGGTGATAATAACCAGGCATGAAGTAACATGCCTAGGGGAGATCCCATTTTGATGAAACGTGGATGCTCCAATCATCAGGAGAGTGGAGACACAAAAACATTGAGAGCAATCCTGACACATTATGACATAATCCTGACATATTATGCAGACTGTGAATGTAACTGTGGGGTTTTAGATTCCTTCTCAAAATTTCCCTCAGTTGCTATTCTTCGGTTCACATATAGCTGACTGAGGGGCTTCCCTGCTGGTCCCAGTGGTTAAGAATCCACCAACCAATGCAGGGGACACAGATTCAGTTCCTGTTCCGGGAAGATTCCACACGCCACAGGGCGACTAAGCCCGTGCACCACAACTCCTGAGCCCACATGCTGCAGCTACTGAAGCCCACACACCTAGCGCCTGTGCTCCATACAAGAGGAGCCGCTGCAGTGAGAAGCTTGCACATCACAGCTAGAGAGTAGTCCCAGCTTGCCACAGCTGGAGAAAAAGCCTGCATGCTGCAATAAAGGCCCCGGACAGCCAAATGAATAAAGAAACCTTAAAACAATTGATTTGATCCTGCTCTGCCATATCCAGTATGTAATAATTCAGGTCCTTGAACCGCAGTGAAGATGAAACGAGTCAATTAAATCAGTTAATGCATGTCAGGGACATGGAAGATGACTTGTCACCTAGCAAGCCCTCATTGGAGAAGGCAATGGCACCCTACTCCAGTACTCTTGCCTGGAAAATCCCATGGATGGAGGAGCCTGGTGGGCTGCAGTCCATGGGGTCACTAAGAGTTGGACACGACTGAGCGACTTCTTTTTCACTTTTCACTTTTCACTTTCAGGTATTGGAGAAGGAAATGGCAACCCACTCCAGTGTTCTTGCCTGGAGAATCCCAGGGATGGGGGAGCCTGGTGGGCTGCCGTCTATGGGGTCGCACAGAGGCGGACATGACTGAAGCGACTTAGCAGTCTCTGGGGTCGCACAGAGTCGGACACGACTGAAGCGACTTAGCAGCAGCAGTAGCAGCAGCAGCAGCAGCAGTAAGCACTCATTAGCTATATTATTATTGGAAGACCAGATTGTTGTGGAAGTCTCATGTTCAGTATGTAGGTCCATTCTGTTAACTAAGTTTATGTAACTTAGAGACCACCTCTCCCAATTCTTGGGACTGGTGTCTTTAGGAAAGCATATTGTCACATTCAAAAATATGTGATAACCAGTAACGTTCAGGCACTAACCCAGTCAGAGTGGACAGACACTCTCTAACGGAGCACGTAGTGTTAACTTTCTAGGTGCCAGTTTGTGGGAGGCGTGGGGAGGGTCACCACACTGCTGGGATGTTGAGGGGGGTGCCTCATGCACTCTATTTACCATCCTATCAAAAGGTATTTCACTATTTCCCCCACTGACAAGCTAGATGTTAGCCTGGCTTCATAACTACCATATGAACCACGTTCTTTCTTACTATCCTAAACCATCATGAAGCTGGAAATAAATACAATTATAAAACAGTGAATATCTTTTACCCTCCATCCAGTTCCAGAGGAATTAAAGCTTTTTTCCCTTTAGTGGGGAAAAAAATGTAATACAGAACTGTGTTTAGATTTTGCGTATCTATTACAGTCTCCGAAAAGGGTAAATGGACCAGAACCTGGGTAAATGGACCGGAACTAACCAGTCGCCTCGGCTTGCTCAGCTTCCTCGCCTCACTTGTCTAGTGTGAGCGTGTTAGATTGGCCTTACATCCTCTCAGCTCTTTAAACTCTGTTCCTTTTTCTTCTTTAATTACACAACCTCAGCCTGAGCTCTAGCCCAGAGCTCCCAGAGTCTACCCGAATCCAAAAACGTAGGAATGCTACGATAAATCCACTGGGCTGGAAAAATGCACCCAACCCACAGAGTGATTCATTGGCCCCCGAAAAGGGTTTTGCTGTTACAAATTTTTGTCCAGAACATTTGATCCAGCAGTAGTTCAGTCTAGACACAAAGTGGTCAACACGCTTTGAACAAATCTGCTTTTAATGTGTGGAGTGCTCTTGTTTCCAGTTATTATTCTGAGTGATTAAACAAACTGCCAAACTCTTCCTGCCGCCGTCACCATTTATTACTGAGATGCTTACTGGGGATTTAATAGTATTCCATTGGAGACAATATCTTGAGCCTGACGAGCTCTAAAGGAAAGAGATGTGCTTTTGGCACAAATTGATAGAGTTTCAAGATTTCTGTAATAGATACATATACAATCATATTGTTGAGTGGAAAGAAATGTGTTTCCAATAAGCGTATTTACTGGAGTTTAACAACGATATAATAGTTACCTGTCTATTACATGGTAGTCAAAGCTAAAGAAATGTGTTTCTAATAATCAATTGGCATTTCAAATAATATAATATAACTGCCGTATGATATGCAAGCCTACCTAGATACAGCCTGCATTCTAAACTTGTTCTTGGGAGTTTCATTCAAGGAAATAAGGTATCATTGATTGGCCATTGTCACAAAGCATGTTATCATCAAAGGGCTAGAATTTCTATTTTTTTCTCATACACTTTCTCAGCTTTTCTTTTTTTCATTCTTTCTTTCCACTTCTGCATAGCATGTATTTCCTTATACCTCGTCTCATAACTAGTTGAGATTGAATTTTGCCTATATAAAGTAAAGGGATCCTTCCTTACAAATGGGAAAAAAAGAAAATAATTGAAGACGAGTCTTTAGCTCATTTAACCCACATCTGGAGAAGTGGATGGGAGAAATCTCAGAGCTACAGGGATGTCTGTGTGATGACAGACAGCCTTGGGAATAATTCTGCCTGTCACTCTGTGGTCATAATTTCATGAGTCATTATGCCATATACCTTAAACTTATTCCATGCTGCAGGTCAGTTACATCTCAATAAAATGGAGGGAGAAAATAATTTCAGCTACTCTCTCTTCCTGGGCCACCTTGAAAGCAGTCTGTTCTCTCCCATATAGACTTTGCATCTCTCATTTACTCATTTGCCAAATATTCATAAGACACCTATCTGATGCTAAATTGCTCTGCTAGGAGTTAGGACCACAAAAACAAAAGGCAGAGAGCATCTGCCTTCAAAGAGCTCTCCGTCACAGGGGGAGGAGGGGAAGGACAACCGCTGGTGTCACATTGTACAGTAGACAAAGGGCACCACGCATATAAGCTTAAGGAGCGGGGTCAGGGTAGTGATGACCCATCACAGACCCAGCTGGCTTTCTTCTGTTGTCAGAGGGACACAGGATTGTTGCTGTTGTTCAGTTGCTCAGTGGTGTCAGACTTTTCACGACCCCGTGGCTGTAGCCCGCCTGGCTCTTCTGTCCATGAGACTGCCCAGGCGAGAATAATGGAGTGGGTAGCCATTCTGTTCTCCAGGAGATCTTCCCGACCCAGGGGTTGAGTCTGGGTCTCCCACATCACAGGCAGGTTCTTTCCTGATAGAGCCACCAGGGAAGCCACAAACCTATTGTTTAAATTCCAGACCAACAGCCCCCAGGCAGCCACTGGTTGAGACTTCAGGGACAAGGGAATGCTCCCTCCTTGAGGAGACCACAAGACGATTGGGGTGTGACACAGCAGGCTAGCTCTCACCTTCGAGTTGGTGCCCATCAGAGGTTGACTGTTTTGCTGTCCAGACAGCATCTCCTGTGCAGAAGACACTCAGAGTGCCCAGTCCAGGAAGGGGTCCTGGGCTTTGTACTGAGCATCCCTGTTCTGCCCTCCAACCAAGCTCTGGGGATGAGACACCGAGGGTCTCCAGCCACATATGGCGTCTCTTCCTGTAGCTGGCTGCAGTCTCCAGCACTGCGGGTGCATGGCAAATACAGGAAGAAGCATATGGCAGAATGTGTGCTCCTGAGATGCTAAAACCTTTTGGGAACTGGAGCCGTTAAAAGGGTGTGCCTCTATGCCTGCCTCTGCCAAGTGTCAACCTGCATTAAAGGGTTCCCACGGACGGTGGGTGGGGAGATCTTTTGCAGAAGGAAGTGAGTCTGGGCCCAGGTGGGGATTCCCTCCCCAAGCCCCAGAGGTCTCAGTAGCGGAGATGGGCACCTGCAGGAGGACTTGTCACAACAGATGCTTTCGCAAGATTCTTCCACCCATCACGTGCACATTTTGAAAAGCAGGGCTCTGCTGAGAATTGACCCGTTTCTCTGCGGGCCCTTCTTATCCCGCCTCTCACCATTTCTAGCCTGTCCTCCCCCTTTCCTTTGCTGCTCTTTTGGAATTCTGAGACCCCCATGCAGTGTTCTTTGCTGTTTAAGGTTAGTGTTTTTTGGGGAAGACATTTATTCCAATAATAACAACATAATGAATTGTACCATCCTTTGACAAAGGGAGTCATTCTTTCTAAAGGTAATTTGAAAGATGGTGCTATGCAAATATTATCTCACTTTGAGTTTTCAGCCTAATTAAAAATGGTGAGAAAGTGACATTCTGATTTGGCATGAAAGGGAATTGAGACTCAGAGAGGTTGAACAGTTTACTCAAGGTCACACAGCTGACGATGGATAGAGAGGGAAACAAAAACCTCTGTTTTCTCTACTATCCCATCTCAGTGCGGTTCTCTTGGTAATTTCTCTCCGAGATGTGGTTTAGAGAGACAGAAACTGAAAAACTGCTTCCTAGTTTGGGAAGTTTCCTTTTTGATCTAGAAGAAAATAATAGCATATTTACAGATAAACTGTGAGATTAAATATATCAGCAAACATTCTTGTATAAGCATGTGTAATATAACTTACACAATGCATCGTCTGTAGTTTTCAGGAATGTTTTAAATATTTTTAATACTTCAGAATATGTCCCGAAGGGTAAGTTCTTTTCAAATACACACTCCAGTTTCTCTCTTTAAAAAAGGCCACAATTTTGTAATTTGATATTTGAAAGGAAGTTATACATAATTTTTACACGGTTTATACTGTTTTACTTGGTATTAACATTATTGCTTGATACTTTAAGCTTTTATGAATGGTGATCCCATTTCATTAGTTTTATGAATGTACATAAAAACAATTTAATCTGAACCCTACTAATATGAAATTCATGACCATTCAAATATAGACCTTTTACCTTTGTTTAGCTAATGTGGGAAGCGTACGTGCGACGGAAAAAGGTAACCCCTATGCGTTTGATATGCTTAAGAAAATACAGGTATCGATCTCTTTAGAACCAGATGCTTACATTGTATGCACTTCTTACTCTCACACTTATTAAGACCAATCTCCAAGAGTTTCTGTGTGCCAACAATTATTGGCTTAAGTATTATGTCTGAGATAGTCTTGAAACTAATAGTTGTAATTCATTTTCTTAAACATCATTTGTGAAACCTTACTGACTCAGCTACTAGTCCAGTTAGGAATACGTAAGGACAGTGGAAGGACACAGAGTTTGGGGCCAGACAGACCTTGTTTGAATGCAGTGCTGCCACCTTTTAGCTGCTTATCCTTCAACAAAAGAATTAATCCTCCTGAGTTTTGTCACCATCCAAACCCAGGCACTTCTGAGGATAGAAGAGAGTGTTGTTAATAATTACTCCTGGGAAAATGAGGAGAATCAGGGACTGGCCTGGGCAAACTAGACATACAGTTACTCTATTAAAATGTGATTTGTCTTCCAAATTTTTGGTCTGCAGCTTATCTAAGCCAGTGTCTTGTTTCAATTTGTCTACCATTGCTTCAACTATAAGGACTCAAATCTCCTTTTAAACCTCATGATGTCATCTTGAATCTGTCACCAGAATAGCCTTGTTAAAGTTATGAATCACATGGTCATATGTCATAAAGTCCTAGAGTAAAGTTTAATGCTTCTTACATTATTCAGACAGAGTCCCTTGGACTGCAGAGAGATCAAACCAATAAATCCTAAAGGAAATCAACCTTGAATATTCAGTGGAAGGGCTGATGCTATAGCTGAAGTTCCAAGCCTTTGGCCACCTGATGTGAAGAGCTGACTCGTTGAAAAAGACCCTGATGCTGGTAAAGACTGAGGAGAAGGGAATGGCAGAGGATGAGATGGTTAGATAATATCAGCAACTCAGTGGACATGAATTTGAGCAAACTCGGGGAGACAGCAGAGGACAGAGCAGCCTGATGTGCTGCAGTCCATGGGGTCACCAAGGGTCAGACACAACTTAGCGACTGAACAACAATGACAAATTAACTCAGAGCTTTTCCACTCCCAGATATCAGCTCTGACTGTGGTCCTTGGGGCCAGAGGAGGGAAAACGTGTATCCTACTCCTTTTATCTTTGTCCTTTGAATCCTCCTTTCTCTCCTCAATCCAGAGCTCCAGCTCCCCAGGGTCAGGGCAGGGGGAGAGAGGTTTATAGGAAAAGTCCTTGTACCACTGTCCCCTATCCTCCAGCTTTTTCAGGCAGAGCACCCACTGTGCACTCTATGCTTTTTTAATCAAAAATCTGTGCCACCAAACAAAATACTGAATTTACTGAAAAAGAGAAAATCTTAAAGGGAGACAGAGACAAAAAGGACTCATTATGTTAAAGGAATGAAGATAAGAATGACTGAGACCTTGCAAGCCAGATGAAATGGAGCATCTTTCAAGCAATAAAAGAAAAAAAAAATACTATCAACCTAGATTTCTATATTCAGCTAAAATATCTTATATAAGAAGGTGAAATAAAGACTTTTCAGACTGTCAAAAGCATAAATTCCATTGTCATTAGACCACAATCATATTTGAAGAATTTAACACTCCCTCTCCTCAGTAATGAATAGAAAAGGTAAAAATAAATCAGGAGCATATAGAAGACTGGAATAATACTATAGATTGTTGTTGCTGTTCAATCACTAATCTGTCCGACTCTTTGAAGTCCTATGTACTGAAGCATGCCCAGCTCCTCTGTCTTCTACTATCTCCCAGAGTTTGCCCAAATTCATGTCCATTGAGTCAGTTATGCTATCTCATCTTCTGCTGCCCCCTTCTCTTTTTGCCTTCAGTGTTTCCCAGCATCAGGGTCTTTTCCAACGAATCAGCTTTTTACATCAGATGGCCAAAGTCCAAGGGACTCTCAAGAGTCTTTTCCAGCACCATAAAAGCATCTAATACTACTGATTAACTTGAGCTAATTGATAATTATAGCACGCTCCACCATTTCCTGTAAATAAAACTTTCAAAGTGACCCCACAACACAATATTAACAATCTTGAACACCAAAAATTAAATATGATAAGTGTTGAAAAAAAAACCCTGTGCCACTTATGGCTTAAATTTGCAGGTCTTTGACTGAGAGTGATGTTGAATATATTTTTCCCTTACTTCTCTTCTATAGATTACCTGTTTCTATCCTTGGCCAATGTTTCTTTCTTGACTTTTTGTTATGATATTTTCTTTCACTTTTTAAAATGGAGAGAATAAGAAAAACCACTCAATGCTTAAAAATGATGATGATTAACATTTTGTAATATTTTCTGTACATGCTTTTAATAGAAGAAGTAAAACATGACAGATAAAATTGAAGTATACTTTATGACTAACTTTGGTAACTGTGAACTCGAGTAGTATATTATTCATGTGTGTGTGTGTTTGGAAATGATATCATTTATGGAAATGATAAAATACCACACTTATATTCTGTAATTTGCTTCTTTACTCAACAATGTGCTCTTTAGATTCTTCAATTATGTATGTTAAATACATATATATTTGAAGTTTCTTTTAATTGCTATAAATATTCCACATGTGTACTTGATTATTGAAAATCTTGTAATTGCCAAATAATGCTCGATTGTGTTTCTGAGTTTGGACTATTACAAGCAATGCTTATAAACATCCTGTACATGTCTCTCCATGTTTGTGTGCAAATATTTCTGGAGAGTATTTACGAAAAGTGGAATTTTTGAGTGATAAGATATGTGCATTTTAATTTCACAGACTACTGACAAAATGCCATTTAGTTAGTCATATCACTTTATACTCCTGCCAGCAAAGTCTGGTAAAACCCATTTCTCCACATTCTTGCCAGCAAGTGATATTGCAAAACATTAGAATTTTTATCAATCTGACGAATGAGATATAAAATTGTGTTTCAATTTGTACTCACCTGATTTTGTTTTTGCATACTGTCACGTATTCACTTAATTTTGGACGTGTACGACATTTGTTATGCATAATGGTCACTTCCTGTCTCTTCGTCTATAAATTTCCCACATCTTTCTCTGCCCGTTATTCTTTTGGGATAATAGTTTTTACTTGTGTTTTATAAAAATATCCATTTTTACTTATTCATTTAATTTGTCTGGCTGCCTCAGGTCTTAGCATGGCACGCAAGATCTTCACTGGTGTGCATGGACTCTCTGGTTGTGGTGCTGGCTCAGTAGTTATGGAGCGTGGGCTTAGTGCTCTGTGGTGTGAGTGTCACTGCTGGGGAACTGGAGCTGCTCTGGGAGCAGGTTGGGGCGCCAGGACCCAGAGCTGTTGGGGAAGGAGTGCCCTGGGGCTCAGAGCTGCTGGAGAAGAGGTGCTAAGAACCTGGAACTGGGTATGGAGAAGGTTTTGGGGACCCCCTAGCCTTCCTGCCAGTTACCCTCTCATTAGCTTCCCACCAGGGATTGAGCTCATGTCCCCTGCATTAAAATGTGGATTCTTAACTGGACCACCAGGGAAGTCCTTATTTATTTTTTAATAGAAGTACATTCACTGAAGATATTAGCCTTGATTTTGTTCCAGCTTATATTTTACTTTAAAGTTTTCTTGGGGTGTTTTGGACACTTCGAAACATTAACTTTCTGGGAAGTTATAAATTAGCCTTTTCCTTTCTGATTTTTCTACTGATTGGATACTTACTTTATTTGAATGCATAGGATGGAGGTTAATATGACCTCAGAGCTATTTTTAGATGAAAAAGAAATTTTAAAAAAGAATACATAGTGAATAGCTTTAACATTCTTAAATGGAATAGTGGGCAAAAATATATGTGAAAGGTAATACTTAACATGGGAAAAAACAAAAATATTACGTGAATTTTTAAGAACACACATAGTTTTGTTTTCATGGGGGTGAGGCAGCATTTCATGAGCAGAGTGACTCACTTTCTACATCCTTCTCGGGTACCAGGGCAATCCCCAGTTGAATGAGCTACAAACCATGCTTTCTTGTGATGATTATTTACTTCTGGACTTCCTGTCCAAACCAATAAAATAGCTCTTTGAAAACTGTTTGTGAAGTTGTGGATTTGAGGAGCATAATTCCTTTAATGTCTAGATGATCAGCAAAGTAAGATACCTCCAGGAGTAATCTGACCTGAACACAACATGAAGAGAAGGGAAACTGTCAGGTAGACAAACAACAAACGTAAACATAATCAGCCTCTTCTAACAAGGACACTTGAAGCTCCTGGGTCAGCAAAGGGAACCTGCCTGATATTACACAGAGACAGTCTCCGACGGACATTTCCTGTGTGTAAATTCCATCTGTCTGTAATTGTCGGAATTGATTATTTAAGGGCCAGCCGGATGCGGTGTTTTTCTGGACCTGGCGGAATGCCTGTCTCCCAGGATCTGGTTCTTCAGGCAGCCTATGCTGACACTCTGTGTCCTCCCAGGACTGGGCCCTTGGAAACAAACCTAAGGTTCATGGCACAGATTTGCGTGGGATGGGATCCAGTGTGAAGAAAACACCATCGACTACCGGACCCTCTATGGATGAAAGTTAGAAGTAAATGATATAATCTCCCGCGACTGGCCTGGAAAACTAGGGAGACAAAAAATCTGACCCACGGTCACAAATATTCAAACAGTTCCAAACTCAAGCCATTAAAACTCCCCACAGAGTGCACCTTAGGGGCACTCTGCTTTGGTTTGGAAACAAGCTCCAGCTCAATGGGAACCTTCACCCAGCACCAGCTCATCTGCCACTATCTTTAGGGCTTCACGTTCAAATACTTTCTACTGTATTTGGGGCTTCCCAGGTGGCACAGTGGTAAAGAATCTGCCTGCCAATACAGGAGAAGCAAGAGATGAGGGTTCGATCCCTGGGTCAGGAAGATCCCTTGGAGTAGGAAATGGCAACCCTCACCAGTATTCTTGCCTGGAGAATCCCATGGACAGAAGGAGCTTGGTGGGCTCCAGTCCACAGGGTCGCAAAGAGTTGGACAGGGCTTAGTGGTTGAAACAATTTTATCCTCAGGAATGCACTACAAGTTTGACATTACAGCTCACAGTTTGTACAGAGCAGATTCCTGAGACACAGAGAGAACAGTTATCCAGTTTGTAGTTGGAGTCAAAGATTCAAACCCATGTGTTTTTTGTTGGTGGTGTTGGTTGGTTGGGTTTTTGTTTGGCCACACCACAAGGCTTGTGGGATCTTCCCTTCCCAACCAGGGATTGAACCCGTACTGTTGGCAGTGGTTGGAGTCCTAACCACTGGACTTCCAGGGAATTCCTTCTAACCCATGTTATCGGATAATAGAATATTTCTCCTTTTAATGTTTCATCATTGTATTTGCTTGATGCCATCATTAAAAAAAATAATGATAACTGGGTGATCATCATTTAAAAAAAAAAAAGGTGATCTTGGCCAAGTCACATCATTTTTCTTACATTGTGGCACCTAAAATGACAGGGATGAACTAAATAATCCTAAGTATTCTTTTTATCTTATAGAGGTGAGGTGAAGTCGCTCAGTCGTGTCCAACTCTTTGCGACCCCGTGGACTGTAACCTACTAGGCTTCTCAGTCCATGGGATTCTCCAGGCAAGAATACTGGAGTGGATTGCCATTTCCTTCTCCAGAGGATCTTCCCAACCCAGGGATTGAACCCAGGTCTCCCGCATTGGAGGCAGACGCTTTAATCTCTGAGCCACCAGGGAAGCCTGCTTTATCTTATAAGTCTTCTAATTTTATAAAAGAGGAATACAAATATCAATGTCATTTTTTATATCAGGGAAAGTGAAGTCGCTCAGTCATGTCTGATTCTTTGAGACCCCAGGGAATGTAGCCTACCACGTTCCTCCATCCATGGGATTTTCCAGGCAAGGGTACTGGAGTGGGTTGCCATTTCCTTTTCCAGAGGATCTTCCAGACCCAGGGAATCGAACCTAAGTCTCCCGCATTGTAGGCAGACGTTTTACCATCTGAGCCACCAGGAAAGCTGACCAAAATGAGACAAAGCCTTCAGAAAACATAGTTGGGTATGATTTTCCCTCATATTAAATAGAATGTCCCCATTTTTAAAAATTTTGTCACAGAGCAGAACATGTATAGTGAGATTTTCACCTTGGGTTATTAAGGATTTGTACATTTATTATCCAATCAATTTTGTTTTCCCTTCAAAGATTTGTTTAGTTTTATGATGTATTTAGGGTCAAAATATCCAACAATAAATTGGCATTTCAAAAGCAACAAAATCTACAATAAATTGGCATTTCAAAAGCAACAAAATCTATAAAAATGTCCAGGAAGTAACTTAACAAGAAATGTGCAGACTCTATGGGCAGTAAAGAAAACTTGAATAAGACATGGTAATATTTCTTTGGAAGGAAAGGTTACTGTAGAAAAGTGATCAATTCTCTTGGAAATAACAGAAATTGAATGAAATGTCAGTAAAAACTTCAATGTGGTCTCTGGGGAAACAACGTAAGAATTTTAATCCCTACTTTAAGGAATAAAGTCCTAAGAAGAAGCAACTTTAAAAAATTAAATGGATTTGTGGAAGAACTCTTGCCAGATTTCCAGTTGTGTTAATTTTTGTTCTTAAAAGTATAAGTAGAGTTTTGATGAAAAAGGTAGAGAGAATAGGTGTTCTAGCTTAGCCAGTGTAGCAACTTAATGTTCTAAAAATTTTAATGGAGTATCAAAGATTCTGGTCATGGTTTGTTTGGAGAGTACAGGATGACATTAGACCTCTTAAGACCAAGGGTGGAGGCAGGGTTGTGCTTTATTGGATGCCTTATCCCAACACCAACAATGATGTTGTTATAATTAGGTAGGAAGATCTATTACTTAAGGCAGAATTCAGCTTTAAGTATATAACTAAGAGGTAGGAAGAGCCCTATGCTGGAAACTATTCTTAGGCTTCTTTTCCAGATCACATCTCGTCATCCCAAGAATATAGCCCTCATCCTCTTGATCCAAGATGGCAGCCTCTAGACACTAGACAAAAAAAATGTAGAAAGAGATTAAGAAGAGAAAGAGGGCAAAAGTCATAGACCCATAGTCTTAGAGGAAGGTTCCTGAAATTTGCCTTCTTTTTATAGCACATGGACCCAAATTATGTCACCTATCAGTCACATGGATACACAAGTACCAGAAACATCATCTTCTCCTGAGGAATCTAGTCCCCACCTAAAATTCTACTACAGTAAGTCCCCTACCCTCTGCCAACAACACAAGAGAAGACTCTGCACATGGACATCACCAGATGGTCAACACTGAAATCAGATTGATTATACTCTTTGCAGCCAAAGATGGAGAAGCTCTATACAGTCAGCAAACACAAGACCGGGAGCTGACTGTGGCTCAGATCATGAACTCCTTATGCCAAATTCAGACTTAAATTGAAGAAAGTAGGGAAAACCACTAGACCATTCAGGTATGACCTAAATCAAATCTCTCACAGTGGAAGTGAGAAATAGATTTAAGGGACTAGATCTGATAGAGTGCCTGATGAACTATGGATGGAGGTTCGTGACATTGTACAGGAGACAGGGATCAAGACTATCCCCATGGAAAAGAAATGCAAAAAAGCAAAATGGCTGTCTGGGGAGGCCTTACAAATAGCTGTGAAAAGAAGAGAAGTGAAAAGCAAAGGAGAAAAGGAAAGATATAAGCATCTGAATGCAGAGTTCCAAAGAATAGCAAGAAGAGATAAGAAAGCCTTCCTCAGTGATCAATGCAAAGAAATAGAGGAAAACAACAGAATGGGAAAGACTAGAGATCTCTTCAAGAAAATTAGAAACACCAAGGGAACATTTCATGCAAAGATGGGCACAATAAAGGACAGAACTGGTATGGACCTAACAGAAGCAGAAGATATTAAGAAGAGGTGGCAAGAATACACAGAAGAACTGTACAAAAAAAATCTTCATGACCAAGATAATCATGATGGTGTGATCACTCACCTAGAGACAGACATCCTGAAATGTGAAGTCAAGTGGGCCTTAGAAAGCATCACTACGAACAAAGCTAGTGGAAGTGATGGAATTCCAGTTGAGCTGTTTCAAATCCTGGAAGATGACGCTGTGAAAGTGCTAGTAAGACAGGAGTGAATTTTTAAAGAGGCTTTTTTTCAAAAAGATATTTCTAGAAAGACTAAAGGGGAGTAATTATGAAAATTAAATGTTATAAAACCTAGGAAGTGCTGAGCACCTGAAAAGTACTCAATAAATGTTTATTATTATTGTTGTTGTTGTTTTGTTTTTGTTATTAAGTTGTGGACACACTCATCTTGTATCTGGTTCATTGTAAACCCCTCAACTGGATTTGGAAAACAACTTTTTAAAGGGGCTTTAGTTGTATCAGGAAAGAACACCTTACATGGCCTGCATTTAGGATCCAGGACTAACAACAAAGGAAGAGCAGACACTGGTGGCGCAAGGTAAGCTGGTGATGTTGTAGACAGCAGAGAGGAATGTGTGTTCCTCTCTAGGATATGACGACTTCCTATTGGTTCCTCTCTAGGATATGACGACTTCCTATTGGTTTCTCTCTAGGATATGACGACTTCCTATTGGTTCCTCTCTGGATATGACGACTTCCTATTGGTTCCTCTCTAGGATATGACGACTTCTATTGTATCTTGGGACAGTCCTGATCAAAAATGAAATTTGGAGGCTAGTAAGCCTCATGATGTTCAAGCTGGTTTTAGAAAAGGCAGAGGAACCAGAGATCAAATTGCCAGCATCTGCTGGATCATTGAAAAAGCAAGAGAATTCCAGAAAAACATCTATTTCTGCTTTATTGACTATGCCAAAGCCTTTGATTGTGTGGATCACAATAAACTGTGGAAAATTCTGAGAGAGATGGGAATACCAGACCACCTGACCTGCCTCTTGAGAAACCTGTATGCAGGTCAGGAAGCAACAGTTAGAACTGGACATGGAACAACAGACTGGTTCCAAATAGGAAAAGGAGTATGTCAAGGCTGTATATTGTCACCCTGCTTATTTAACTTATATGCAGAGTACATCATGAGAAATGCTGGACTGGAAGAATCACAAGCTGGAATCAAGACCGCCGGGAGAAATATCAATCACCTCAGATATGCAGATTACACACCCTTATGGCAGAAAGTGAAGAGGAACTAAAAAGCCTCTTGATGAAAGTGAAAGAGGAGAGTGAAAAAGTTGGCTTAAAGCTCAACATTCAGAAAATGAAGATCATGGCGTCTGGTCCCATCACTTCAAGGGAAATAGATGGGGAAACAGTGGAAACAGTGGCAGACTTTATTTTTTTGGGCTCCAAAATCACTGCAGATGGTGATTGCAGCCATGAAATTAAAAGATACTTACTCCTTGGAAGGAAAGTTATGACCAACCCAGATAGCATATTGGAAAGCAGAGGCATTACTTTACCAACAAAGGTCCGTCTAGTCAAGGCTATGGTTTTTCCTGTGGTCATTTATGGATGTGAGAGTTGGACTGTCTCTCTAGGATATGACGACTTCCTATTGGTTCCTCTCTGGATATGACGACTTCCTATTGGTTCCTCTCTAGGATATGACGACTTCTATTGTATCTTGGGACAGTCCTGATCAAAAATGAAATTTGGAGGCTAGTAAGCCTCATGATGTTCAAGCTGGTTTTAGAAAAGGCAGAGGAACCAGAGATCAAATTGCCAGCATCTGCTGGATCATTGAAAAAGCAAGAGAATTCCAGAAAAACATCTATTTCTGCTTTATTGACTATGCCAAAGCCTTTGATTGTGTGGATCACAATAAACTGTGGAAAATTCTGAGAGAGATGGGAATACCAGACCACCTGACCTGCCTCTTGAGAAACCTGTATGCAGGTCAGGAAGCAACAGTTAGAACTGGACATGGAACAACAGACTGGTTCCAAATAGGAAAAGGAGTATGTCAAGGCTGTATATTGTCACCCTGCTTATTTAACTTATATGCAGAGTACATCATGAGAAATGCTGGACTGGAAGAATCACAAGCTGGAATCAAGACCGCCGGGAGAAATATCAATCACCTCAGATATGCAGATTACACCACCCTTATGGCAGAAAGTGAAGAGGAACTAAAAAGCCTCTTGATGAAAGTGAAAGAGGAGAGTGAAAAAGTTGGCTTAAAGCTCAACATTCAGAAAATGAAGATCATGGCGTCTGGTCCCATCACTTCAAGGGAAATAGATGGGGAAACAGTGGAAACAGTGGCAGACTTTATTTTTTTGGGCTCCAAAATCACTGCAGATGGTGATTGCAGCCATGAAATTAAAAGATACTTACTCCTTGGAAGGAAAGTTATGACCAACCCAGATAGCATATTGGAAAGCAGAGGCATTACTTTACCAACAAAGGTCCGTCTAGTCAAGGCTATGGTTTTTCCTGTGGTCATTTATGGATGTGAGAGTTGGACTGTGAAGAGAGCTGAGTGCCAAAGAATTAATGCTTTTGAACTGTGGTGTTGGTGAAGACTCTTGAGAGTGCCTTGGACTGCAAGGGATCCAACCAGTCCCTTCTAAAGGAGATCAGCCCTGGGATTTCTTTGGAAGGAATGATGCTAAATCTGAAACTGCAGTACTTTGGCCACCTCATGTGAAGAGTTGACTCATTGGAGAAGCCTCTGATGCTGGGAGGGATTGGGGGCAGGAGGAGAAGGGGACAACAGAGGATGAGATGGCTGGATGGCATCACTGACTCAATGGACGTGAGTCTGAGTGAACTCCGGGAGTTTGTGATGGACAGGGAGGCCTGGTGTGCTGTGATTCATGGGGTCGCAAAGAGTCGGACACAACTGAGCGACTGAACTGAGCTGAACTGAAGCCTCATGGCCTCTCTAAGTCAATTTGGTTTTGGCCTCCCCCGAACAGAACACCACAGGGAAAGTGATGCATCGCTATGAGGGTCAGAGTAGTGAAACTTCAGGGTCCAGAGGGAGGGCTAAAATGTTTTTCTAACAATGTCAGTATCTTTATTTTCCCTTATCCCTCAGGATCACATCCCAGTGCCATGGTCTAGCCAAGTATCTATTTTACACAAAGATAATAGCAATTATTCACTGAGCATCTACTGTATAGTGGACATGGTTCTTGATGTTTTCTATGCATTTATCTCATTAAATTCTCATACAAACCCTAATATTTATTTAATATAATTTAAAATAAATATATTTAATAAATATAAACATAATATTTACTATAACAATTATTTAATAGTATACCTCATTGCAGGAAGGAGTGACACAAAGGTCATTCCTACTCTAGAAAGGTGAAATACAAGCTTAATTTTCTGCCTTCCCCTTGATACTATAAAGAGATACTGAGACAACTGCCCATCAGCAGATGACTGCCTTACTCATACTCACACAACACAGTGCAATATTACTCAGCCATTAAAAAGAATTAAATATTGCCATTTACAGTAATATGGATGGATCTAGAGAATACTAAGTTGGTGAAATAAGGCAGATAGGGAAACACAAATGCTATGTAATATCACTACATGTGTAATCTGAAAAATATTAAAATCAATCTATATACAAAGCAGAAAAAGACTTACAGAAAGTAGGTGGGTTACCAAAGTAGGTGGGAGGGAGGGACAAATGAGGAGTATGGAGTTAACAGATGCATCAAATAGATACCTGAAATGAACACAATATTCAATTTGAAGTAAATCAATTATACTTCAATTTTAGAAAAGGAGATCCTGAGCCACTGATCAGGATTATACTGAACCATTGTAATATTTGCTCTTCTCTCTGATTCTTTTTTTCCTGAAATGCCTACAGTCTAACAAAATGGACTATGGTTACTTAACTCATTGCATTTCTATCTAAACAGATCAAGGGTGAGCAGCAGGCAAAAGAGAAGCAACATCTTAAAGATATCCCCTTGCCTATGATGTGAAGGCCAAGCTGGAGACATGTGAGAAATCAGAGCAGTAACCAGGCCAATACAATATGGAAGTAAGAGGTAGGAAGTACGTAAACTGAATCTGAACATGTGTTCTGGGCCCTCCAGAAGTCTAAATGTCAAAGCTGGTTACAACAAAGCCTTTTTAGCAGAGGCTCTGGCTACAGAGAATGATATGAAAAGATCAGATGAACACCCACCAGACATCACAGCTACATCTGCTCACACAGATGGCAACCACATCAGCAGTATCATCCTATAACAGGAAGGCCAGTGACAAGACAGGAAGGCCGATGACAAATGCACCACAAATGAGAATTATAAGAAGAGACCGATGGCTCTCATATTTAGAGCAGAGAACAATGATGGGGAAATTTACTGGTCACACTTCTACTGGTCAAAATCATCCTTTTTAAATCAGTGTCTACTAGTAATTAAAGCTGCAAGTTTGTGTTATGGAATTAAAATGTGTGCGTATTCCTGCATTTATGTATTAGCCTCATACATTTTATCATTTCACAGCCAGAGCCCACTTAGGTTATATTTCTATAATTAACCCAAACACAGATGGATGAATTATGCTTCATGGCAAAAGTCAAAGCAGACCATTCATTCATGAATTTACTTAATGTTTCTCCTCCTCAGTTTATCAGTTTGCTGAATGTTCTACCCTTACATGTGTCGTGGGCATGCGAAGTTGCCCCAGTTGTATCTGACTCTTTGCGACCTTATGGATTGTAGCCCACCAGAGTCTCCTCTGTCCACGGGATTCTCCAGGCAAGAATACTACAGTGGGTTGCCATGACCTCCTCCAGGGGATCTTCCCAACCCAGGGACTGAACCCACATCTCATTATGTCTCTTGCACTGGCAAGCAGGTTCTTTACCACTAGCACCACCTGGGAAGCCTTGTATAGATATTATTAATTAGCCACCATTTCATCATTAGCTACAACATTTTTGTGAGCTCCAGACCAACGTCAAATAGGATAATCTATCTTTGAATCAAACTTTTGAAAGTTACTCAAACTGTCCATCCCCAGAAAAATACTGGAGTGGGTAGTCTTTCCCTTCTCCAGGGGATCTTCCCAACCGAGGGATCAAATCCAGGTCTCCTACACTGCAGGTGGATTCTTTACCATCTGAGCCACAAGGAAAGCCCCAGAGATGCTTAGATATATTCTATATCCTTATTAAGTAGCATTTAAAGTGCTTAAAGTAATGTTTACACCTAAGCCCACCAGTACTTCTTTGTATTTTCAAAAGTAAAGACTCCAGTTGCATCGCAGGCTGGAATTCCTTTGCAGCACAAACAAGGTGTTCACTATCTCTTTCATAATGGCTGTCATCTCCACTCTTTGTGGAGAGGCATTTCTTTTCAGAGGCAAACACAACTACATATCCTTAGTTGAGTATTAGCAGTAATCAAAGTGGAGAGGATCACAGAGATCTTGATAAGGACAGAGCCTGGTTCCTGAGGATGCTGAAGACTGTCACCTCACCAGGCTTTCTCCATAACATTGTTGTCACATATTCTGTTAGTGAAATTTCTCATCTGCCTTCATTCCCATGAGGCAAATATTGTCTAGGTATGGTGCTGATGACTGAGTTCTGGCTTACAGGCAGATGCAAGGAATCAGTCACTGTCATTGGACAGGAGGCTGTGCTGAAGTTAAATTCAACCGTCATCAAGGAGGAAACTCTACTCTCACCCTCACTGAACTCACTGCTAATTAGACCCCCACTGCTTTGCATAAAAATATAATGCCTTGCTATTTCTGTGGAACAGAAATCCCAGTAAGATACGATATAATCTCTGCCTATCTATAAACTTTCCCATGGGTCAACGCAAAAATGTATAAAATTATATTTCTATATACCTGCCTTTCCATTTTAAGGGTGAAATTTATATTCACTGTCAGAGAGAGAAGAAAACTTCCAGAACAAAAAAAAAAAATTGCCTTTTTCTTCTTTTCCTTTTCACAGCTTCATAGCATGCATAAAAATTAAGCCCTAGGTTATACTATAATTTCTTGGCTTTCATTGCCCTTATGATTTTTTTAGAACTTACATTTCTTAATATACTAAGATGGTAGTACAATCCTCTGATGGATACTGACCTGGCATATGAAACCATTGAGATGTTTGTTCTTCCCTTTAATTTTCTAAAATGCCTACAGTTCATTTTCATGGCGATAATCTTATAATGTGCTCATTGTTCAAACAGCTATCTTCCAAGATCACATTTTCAAGGTAACAGTATTACTCAGAAGAGTTATTTGATTAGGGCTCAAGGCAGTTATCTCAACTTCTGCAGCTCTTTCTGTTAAGTTTCCTCAAGTTTTGCTTCTGGTTACACAGATCCATTCTGAGAGCTCACCATAAGTGGAGAAAGAACTGAGACAGGGTAGGCCATGGTTTGGAACTATTTGTTTTAGTCAGCTTGCCATGTCATGCAACTATCACCATGAGTCAGTTTCAGAATATTTTCACCGCCTCAATAATAGCTAATGTTGTTGTTGTTCAGCCGTTAAGTCATGTCCAACTCTTTGCGACTCCATGGACTGCAGCACGCCAGGCTTCCCTGTCCTCCACTATCTCCTGGAGTTTAGTTGGTGATGCTATTGAAGCATCTCATCCTCTGTCTGCCTCTTTTCCTTTGCCTTCAATCTTTTCCAGATCAGGGTCTTTTAACCCCATCTCATGAAAGATAGTTAACAAACATCTACAATTAATCCCCATTCCCACACCCTCTCCCCGGGCAACTACTAATCTACTTTCTGTCTCTCATAGTTTTGCCTTTTCTTATTTCATTTGATATCTTATTTCAAATAAATGGAATTGTATAATATTCTGTTGTGTCTGATTTCTTTCACTAAGCATCATTTTAAAAAACATAAATGGCTTTTTAAAATAATGCATCATTTCTTTATTTATAATTGTGTTTATTTATTTATGGCTTTGCTGGGTTTTCGTTGCTGTATGGGCTTTTCTCTTATTGAGGTGGACGGGGGCTACTCTCTAGTGGGAGCGTGCAGGTTCCTCACGGTGGCGGCTTCTCTTGTTGGGGAGCGTGGGCTCGAGGTATGTGGGTTTCAGTAGTTGCAGCACACAGGCTGAGCAGTTGCGGCTCATGGGCTTAGTTGCTCTGGCGCATGTGGGATCTTCCCAGATCAGGGATTTGAACCCATGTCTCCTACACTGACGGGTGGATTCTTTACCGCTGAACCACTAGGGAAACCCTGAGAACCATGTTTTTGAGGTTCATCCATGTCATAACATGTATCTGTAGTTCATTCCTTTTAATTGCTGAATTGTATTCTATCGTACGGACATAGGACATTTTGTCTATTTGCCAATTGATGACGGAGAAGGCAATGGCACCCCACTCCAGTACTCTTGCCTGGAAAATCCTGTGGACGGAGGAGCTTGGTAGGCTGCAGTCCATGGGGTCGCTAGGAGTCAGACATGACTGAGCGACTCCACTTTCACCTTTCACTTTCATGCACTGGAGAAGGAAATGGCAATCTACTCCAGTGTTCTTGCCTGGAGAATCCCAGGGATGAGGGAGCCTGGTGGGCTGCCGTCTGTGGGGTCACACAGAGTCAGACATGACTAAAGTGACTTAGCAGCAGCAGCAGCAGCCAATTGATGAACATTTTGGTTTTTCCCAAATTACTTAGTGATTATGAATAATGCTGTTATGAATAATGCTAAGAACACTTGTTTACAAGCCTTTGGGTGGACATAACTTTTAATTTTTCTTGGGTATATATAGCACTTTTTGAAGAACAGCTTTACTGCAGTTCGTTCATTCAGTCGCTCAGTCGTGTCCGGCTCTTTGCGACCCCATGAATCGCAGCAGTATAACTGGCAAACAATAAACTGAATATAATTAAAGTATATAGCTTAATCTCTTTTGATGTATGTGTGCACCTGTCAAGCCATCACCACAATCAAGGTAATGAACATATCCTTCAACCCCAAGTCATCCATCATGTTGCTTTTGAATCCTCTTTCTTATCCTTCCCCACCAACTCCCATCTTCTGACTTTTGTCCTTTTAAAAGATTAGCTTTCATTTTCTCGATTTTATATAAGTGGACTTATAAAGCATGTACTATTTTTGTTTTACTCCATTTACTCAGCATAATTATTTTGTCATTTTTCCATGTTGCTCTATATATCCATAGTTCATCTCTTTCTTTAAACTGTTGAGCAATAGTTTGTCTGCATATACCTCAGTTTATCATTGATCTGCTAATAGGTATTTGGGTTGTTTCCTTTTTTTTTTTTTGCTATTACAAACAAAGCTACTTTGAACCTTTGTGTGAACATATACTTTCTTTTCTTTTGGGTAAAGATTCAGGAATAGAACAGCTTCATTATATTGTAGATGTACGAATAACTTTGTAGGCAACTGCCAAATCATTTTCGAAAGTGGTTGTCTTATTTTACATTCCCACTAGCAGTGCACTGAGAATTTCTGCTCCTCCAGATTCTTGCCACCTTGATATGGTCAGTCTTTTTTACTTTTAGACATTCTAACGTGTGTGAACTGGGATTGCACTGTGGTTTTAATTTGCATTTCCCTCCTGACTAATGATGCTGAATGTTGTTTCATGTGCATATTCGCCATCTGTGTGTCTTCTCTGGTGAAGTATCTGTTAAAACTTGTCCTATTAAAAAAAATTAGGCTGTCTGCTTTCTGTGTATTGAATTTTAGAATTCTTTATAAATTCTGGATACAAGTCCTTTACCAGACATATGCATTGCAAATATTTTCTTCTAGTCTGTGGCCTGTCATGCCATGAATCAAAAGAAAGTTGGAACATCTATATTAATATAGACAAAAATAGATTTCACAGCAAAGAATATCAGGGATAAATAAGTTCGTTTCATAATGGTAATAGGGTCAATTTATCAAGAAGACATTCCAATTCTAAACATTTATGCAGCTAATAACAGAGATTCAAAATACATGAAGCAAAAACTGTTAGAAAGGCAAGGATAAACAGGCACAATGGTATTTGGAGATTTTAATATCCCTAGCTCAATAATTCATACAAAAATCGGCAGAAAGTCATGAAGGATATAGTAGACTTGATGGACAGCATCAACCTACTTCACCTGAGTCATATTTACAGAACACTTCACTTAACAATGTGTAGCAGGGTACACATTAGTTCTTTAAGTGTACGTGGAACATTTGCCAAGATGGACCACATTTTGTCCCATAAAAATGTCAATACATTCCAAAGTATTTGAATGATACAATGTATTTTCTTTGCCCTCACAATGTTGTATGTCCACAAAGCATGACAGACTAATCACCAACTCTCAGAGCCCGTGTTCTCTCTAAACCTGATTTATATAATCTTTATGTGAACCTGGTTTATATAATCTATGTGTCCAGCTCACAGGAGACTCATAGGCATCCAACTGTATAATCCCAGAGCACCCGTGTGATATCTAGCTTAAACTACTCTCAACAAATAATCACACTCAGAACTTTCATGGCCCTAAGAGGTGCTGGGGCTCCAGCTAAAAGAATTATGCTTCTCGGAAATTGAGAAGCTTGGCGTATCTCATTTTTTCCTGTGGGTACCAGGATATGAAAAAAATATGGTGACAATACCAAAAGGAGTTAGAAAGATATGGCATATTTTAAAGATTTATATTTAAAAAACTAATTTTTTAAACATAAATGGTTAATAAAAATAATATTTAATAGTATACCATGGGCATGTGGTTAATAAGTATAAAGTTATTTACCAAATGTCTCTCATTTATTTCAAGAAATTTTTATATGTATCACCTCATTATGATTTTGTATCAAAAATGAAAGTATAAGAGTATTACTGTGTTTTTATTTTCTACTCCTCCCCTCCCTGTAGTTCCAAACGTCACTTGTCGACCTCCATAAATAACAAATATTCCTCAATGCCTGGACTGACCTCTGAATTATATTTATCTTTTGGAAAGGCTTATAAAGGTTTATAAAGATGGGCAATTATTTATGCTGAAGTTTCTCTCCACCATCACTCTTCCTGGGTTGACATTTTCTGGTCATCTGTAGCGAGTTACAATAATTCTGTTTTATGCTTCCAGAAACCTATGCCTGGCCTTTTTGGGAGGCAATATCTATAGGGCTTCCCTCATAGCTCACTTGGTAAAGAATCTGCCTGCAATGCAGGAGACCCTGGTTTGATTCCTGGGTCAGGAAGATCTGCTGGAGAAAGGATAGGCTACCCACTCCAGTATTCTTGAGCTTCCCTTGTGGCTCAGCTGGAAAAGAATCTGCGCACAATGCGAGAGACCTGGGTTTGATCCCTGGGTTGGGAAGGTCGAGATCCCCTGGAAAAGGGAAAGGCTCCTCACTCCAGTATTCTGGCAGGGAGAATCCCATGGACTGCGTAGTCCATGGGGTTGCAAAGAGTCGGACACGACTGAGTGACTTTCACTTGCTCTTCTATTTGTAGAGTTCATGGTATCATGTGTAAATACCAATTTGCAGCATCCCTGAGAACATTATTTCGTGTCTAAGAGTGAAAGTGAAAGTCGCTTAATGTCTGACTCTTTGCAACCCCTGGGCAATATAGTCCATGGAATTCTCCAGGCCAGAATACTGGAGTAGGTAGCCTTCCCCTTCTCCAAGTGATCTTCCCAACCCAGGGATCGAGGCTAGGTCTCCCGCATTGCAGGCAAATTCTTTCCCAGCTGAGCCACAAGAGAAGCCCAGGAATCCTGGAGTGGGTAGCCTAGCCTTCTACAGTGGATCTTCCCAACCCAGGAATCAAACGTGGGTCTCCTGCATTGCAGGTGGATTCTTTACCAACTGAGCTATCAAGGAAGCCCTGATAGCCTAAGGTATGGTGATCCAAAAGTGTACTCACAGTTTGGTGGCCAAATTATCTTTTCACAATTTGATTGCCAACTTTCCTTTTCCTGCTCTGATGATTCAAGTCACAGAACCAGAGATAAACAGGCAGCTTGCACTTAGCATTCACTATTTTACTTCTACAAAAATCATCACATCTAGTAGCACCCCATCCCACAAAAGTTCTTCCCTTTGGGGTTATTATAGAGGTCAAGGGGGACTGTTTTCTTGTGGTCACCCATTAGGATGGCCACACGATATCAGGATGCTTTGGCACAGGATGACAAAGCCACAGCAAAACTGTGATGCTTCCATCAGAAAATACTGGATCAAGACTCAAGAAAAAGGCTATGATCATACCTCCATAAAAACAGAACCATTGGGATGTTCTTCCTGTCTCTTATTTTCCTCTTTGTGGCATGTCAGCCTCTTTTCTTCTATTGCAGAGTAACTTGTTCCATGTGGCCAAAAACATGTCTACCAAGATCTCCCCAGATTTACACCATATGGATTCAGTACCAGAGAGAAACTGGCCAAATATTCCTCCTGCATCCAAGCCCAGATATCCAGGAGGAAAAGACTCATTGAGCCAGCTTGGGCCAGGCACTCATTTCTGGACCGATGAATGTGGCCAGGTGGACAGGGTATCAGGTATCTGTTTAGCAAATGGTATCTGTTTACAAAACATGAATTTAAGGGTGTGGAGAGAGAAAGGCTTCAAGAATAGACTTTTCCTTGGAGAAAGTAGTTTGGAATCAGACCACAGAATAAGTGCTGATTATAACAACATAAAAACAAGAAGGACCTACGTCACTTACATAATTGAGTTTACCTCCAAGCAAAGAAAAAATAAAAAAGAGTAGCAAACTACATATACTCAGCCAAAGTCACAAAAACAATTTGTTCCTGTGCTACCTTCCTCAAGCCCAATCTGAAGAGTGTTCTTTTTATATTTTATTGTATTTAACTCCTACTCACCTTATAGGGCTTACCTCTTGTCTCATTTTCCCCCAAGTGTCATGTTCTTTTCTGATCTATTTCTTCCTCCCACTGCATCTCCTGATTATATACTGTCTTATTTTTATTATTGGTTTTGTAAGTAGAGCTCATCTCTCCTTCTATATTCTAAGCTTCAAAAATATCTGTATTATAACTTACTATTAGCATGAATAATTGACAGTTACCTTTCTTCTGTCCCCTGCGACTTCCAATCCAATCCCACATATACTCTAGGTAATTACATGTTTGGGAAAAGATTTTAGAAGATGAGGCTTCTTATTACTTAAATAAAGTACACTGGATATTTATATAGGAAGAAGACTGGATGCATGTCAGGGTTACTGATTCTTTTCCTGACACATAATTATGCTTCCAGACATTGAGTAATTGTTAATGAAAGATCTCAAGATGAAAGCTCAAATCCAAAGTGGAGAATCATGCATTTTGCTATGAAAAGGAGTGAACTCATGAGTAAGGGCACAGTTATCCCAACCTTCTCTACTTGGAGAAGACTCCAGAAAAAAAGAAGTTCAGAAGATGTATATAGAGAGTGTTCTTTCGAAAAGGTGGTGGAAACACTTGCTTAATACAGATTTCCAAATTTGGGGCTTGCCAACTTAATGATGATTAATTTGAATTTGTGAAAAGGATCACATGTGTGTGATTTACTGGTATAATTAAAAGGCAAAACACTGACTGACAAAGTGTTATCAAAAATGTCCCATTGAGAGCACCTCCTTTAGTGAAAGAATTGCGAAAACTTTTCATTTTTGGATATATGTATTTTCTACATGTTCTCGTTGAATTATAACCCACATGAGTTGCTGACATCTTAGTGATACGTTCAGTCTAAAAGTCCATTCTCATTTAACTGTCTTGACTTCATGAGGTAAGCAGATTTCCAGGCTTTCCAGACAAACGTAGGGAGACCATGAGTGGTGGGATGAATTAAAAACCAATATACTTGATTTCTAATACACCAGGCAACTAATAACCACAGATTTAAATTGAACAAGTTCTAAGTCACTAAATTTTAAGGTTTTTTTTTTTTTTTTTTTTTGCTATAGGGCAAAAGTTACAAGGAAAATAACCTTTCTATGGCATTTGGGCTCTTAGGGACAATGTTTATGAGCAGTTGGGTACAAGAAACAGTGATCCCAACCTGATTTCGGGTTAGTTCAACTCGGAGGTAAAATTTATATCTTTATCTTTGACTGTTTCAATCGGAAAAATGTCTATCTATCCATCTACTTATCTATCTTACAAACAGACATACACACAGATATAGTTAAGTAAATTATTATGTTCTGTTGTGTTTGTCTAGCAAGAACAGATAACTGAACTAAACTGATTTAAAGTTCTACTCAGAATTCTCCCTACTTCCCTTCCATTTGCACTGCTTCTGCAAAAAGAATGTTTTTAAGGAGTAAATAAGACTCACTGTATGTTTAAACCAGGGCATCTTTCCCACCCAGGGATTGAACCTGTGTCTCTTATGTCTCCTACATTGGCAGGTTGGTTCTTTACCACTAGTACCACCTGGAAAGCCCATTATAGAATTTACTATTATTTCCTCAGTTGTGTTTCCCTCCCCTCTCCAAAGTAATTATATGTTTATGAAGGAAATTCTTAAGCTGTAATTTGGTTCAAAGAAAATCTAAAGAGTGTAATCAGTGTACCAAGTGCTTAAAGACTATAAGACTCACTGTATGTTTAAACCAGGGCATCTTTCCCACCCAGGGATTGAACCTGTGTCTCTTATGTCTCCTACATTGGCAGGTTGGTTCTTTACCACTAGTACCACCTGGAAAGCCCATTATAGAATTTACTATTATTTCCTCAGTTGTGTTTCCCTCCCCTCTCCAAAGTAATTATATGTTTATGAAGGAAATTCTTAAGCTGTAATTTGGTTCAAAGAAAATCTAAAGAGTGTAATCAGTGTACCAAGTGCTTAAAGACTCTTCAAGTGATCTAAGAACATTACTTTAAATAAGTCTCCAGATTGCAGTTGTCAAGAACATGCAAAGCCCTCTTGATGGTCTTCTTTAAATGCTCTCTGCATCAGCGAGGCCATGGAACTCTGGCATTTGTGTGAGTCCTATCCCAGGCTTCTTGTCAGGTACCCTTTCAGTTAAAGACCCAGCAGCAGATAAGGAAAGTCTTTAAAAAGTCCCCTTTTTAAACGTAGCTGTTTATGCTGTCTACCTTGGGTGGGAGGATATGGATTTCACCTAAGAACCACCACTTTTGATAGCTGGTCATTTTCCTTTGCAGAAGTTTCATCTGGATTTTTTTTCCTCCTGGGACTTAAGATGTCATTGCCTTGTGATGGACACCAGTGCTTTGGCTGAACCAAGGAGGTCAGAGGTTCATTGTGCTTTGTCATCGTGATCCTCCCTATTCAGGTGAAATTAGTCTACCCTCCCTGATGAAAGGCCTCAGGACCGAAAGTCATTTCAACATATTTCATGAAATTAGGGTTGTGGATGATGGGGATGCTCATGACTACAAATAAGTGATTGACTGGAGGAAATAAGGTGGGCTCTCTTTTGCAGAAATCAGCCATGTAAGGCCTTAGTGGGAACAGACATTGTAGGTTATTTCATGACCAGATTTGCTCTACTGATCAAGGCTCTGGTCTAATGCTGTCACTTAGGCTCTGTCCGACTCATTGAAAAGAACAGCTTTCGTAAGGGCAGCCCTTAACCCTGGGGAAATCTTGGCTCGATTTTGGTTGTTCTACTTGTATTAAATTAGGCATGCCAGGAGAAAATAAATAGGGTAAGCAATGGTCATGGTGGAAGCTACCCATCCTGGACAGACATCTACTTTTAACTATTTTAGATAAACATTATATCATAGTAATGAATTAGTAATATGATTATATTAGCCATAGTTTGGGGCTTCCCAGGTGGTGCAGAGGTAAAGAATCTGCCTGCCAATGCAGGAGATGCAAGAGATGTGGGTTTGATACCCAGGTCAGGAAGATTCCCTGGAGAAGGAAATGACAACCCGCTCCAGTATTGTTGCCTGGAAAATTCNTTAGCCATAGTTTGGGGCTTCCCAGGTGGTGCAGAGGTAAAGAATCTGCCTGCCAATGCAGGAGATGCAAGAGATGTGGGTTTGATACCCAGGTCAGGAAGATTCCCTGGAGAAGGAAATGACAACCCGCTCCAGTATTGTTGCCTGGAAAATTCCATGGACAAAGGAGTCTAGTGGGCTACAGTCCATGGAGTCGCAAAGAGTTGAGCACTGAGCACACACACACAGAGCCATAGTTGGGGTTGTATACCATGCGCCAGGCTTTGTGGTGAGTATGCTGTATCTCATTTAATCTTCACATTAACCTTGTTAGGTAGATATTACTACCATCCCCAACCCCCATATTCCTTTCATTTTTTTGTTTATATTTCTGATTTTTTTTTTTTGGATGAGGGATATAAGAGTTACAATTTGTAAGTGATTTGATCAAAGCCATAAAACACATGGTCAAGGTAGTAAGATTTAAGCCCTAGTTTGTCTTTATTCTAAGTAAAAATATTGCATGCAATGCACACACACACACTCTTACATTTATTTATGACTATGTCTGTCTGTCTATTAAATAGCATGAGTCCTGATATACTGACATTAACAATTCCAACCCTACCGCACAGGGTACATGCTAATCTTCCCTCTCTCCACATTCATAACTCCACCTTGTGCAACATTCATGCAGATTAAATATAATGGTGTATATAACACCACCAGCAGTGACTCATGTAAACTGGAGAAAGATGTCCCTTCCTTAGGGGCTTCCCAGGTGGTGCTAGTGGTAAAGAACCCACCTGCCAATGCAGGAGACATAAGAGATGCAGGTTCGGTCTCTGGGTTGGGAAGATCTCCTGAAGGAGGGTAAGGCAACCCACTCCAGTATTCTTGCCTGGAGAATCCCATGGACACAGGAGCCTGGCGGGCTATAGTCCATAGGGTTGCACAAAGTCAGACATGACTGAGGCGACTTAGCATGCACACATGCCCCTTTCCCAAGGAGGACAACTTGGCAAGTGGAGTGTGTGTGGGGGATTCTAGTTCCTACTCACCCCTCAGCTGAGCATCTCTGTGTCACTACAGAACCAGAGAGAATAAGATGGGGTGGAGGTCTTGCACAGTCAGCATGCGATGTGGCAAATTATTTACACTTGTGGTCAAGTCTTTCAAGAAAATGGCATAGATAGATTTAAAGAACTTATGAATAAAATAATTTTTACCTTGGAGAATTTTTCATAACTAACAAGGTAGTGGGGTGAAAAAGAAAAGTGTTCCAAGGTTTTCCATTCTGATGGGAAATCAGTGCAATCCAGTGGGTTGTCAATATCACCAATTATATGCCATTGAGTATAATTGAAAGTGGGTTGGCTGACCTACAACAGATTATTTTTTTAACCTGATACTGACTATATGTCACTCTAAAATCTGAATCAGAAACAGGTTGATAGAAAAATAAAACCTATTCCTGTCTTCCAAAAGCCTGGCTAGCAGCCAAGAAGAAGCTGGTCTCTCCATAATGCAGAGTACATAATTCAAAATGACACTGGAGGTAAGGGGAAAAAAAGCTTCGCTTAATTTCCTGTATATGGTCAGTAAAGTTTGCTGACAGATTTATGAGCTTCCACCTGCTAAACACTCCTCTGTTGAATTTTTTCACTAACTTGTCTTTGAGGAGAGGCAAATGAGCTCATCTTCTGGCTCTTGGGATGATCTTTCCCCAGGACCTGATGGACTTTAAATCTGTCACAGAGAAACTGAGTAAATTTGACTCCCAGCTACAAACGTCTGATGCTACAAAAATCTGAGGCCCTGAGATAGAGGCTCTGAAAGTATCGCAGACCTCCCTAACTGGTGTTTTCCATGAAGGACAGCAACTTGCCTATGATGATCCCATCTACACTAAGGATAGGGTGCAGACAATGTGGGCAGTCCCATTCTTCTTCAAGGGTCCACACTGCATAGTGTTACAGTGACACATACTCCAGGCTTCTGTGGCACTTGCTCAGCCACACTGTGTTCTTAAGTATTCAGAGGGGGAGCAGTTGGAAGCAGAAACTAACTGCTATTTATTAAAAAGCAGAGACATTGCTTTATCAATAAAGGTCCATATAGTCAAAGCTATGGTTTTTCCAGTAGTCATGTATGGACGTGAGAGTTGCACCACAAAGAAGGCTGAGCATCAAAGAATTAATGCTTTTGAACTGTTATGTTGGAGAAGACTCTTGAGAGTCCCTTGGACAGCAAGGAGATCCAACCAGTCAATCCTAAAGGAAATCAACCCTGAATATTCATTGGAAGGACTGATGCTGATGCTGAAACTCAATCCTTTGACCACCTGATGCGAAGAGCTGACTCATTGGTAAAGACCCCTGATGCTGGGAAAGGTTGAAGGCAGGAAGAGAAGGGGATGAGAGAGGATGAGATTGTTGGATGGTATCACCGACTCGATGGTATCACCGACTCGACATGAGTTTGAGCAAGCTCCGGGAGTTGGTGATGGACAGGGAAGCCTGGTGTGCTACACTCCATGAGGTCACAAAGAGTCAGACATGACTGAGCAACTGGACTGAAGTGAACTGACAGTTGGAAGAACTCAGAACTATCCGGCCTCTCACTTCCAGAGCAGAGTGACAGTGACAACTAACAGGTGCCCAAGGGATGCTGGAAATTAAAGAATAACACCCCAGAGACAAAGCAGAGGAAGCACTGTTGCTTCCAGGGTTGGCAGCTCCCATCTGAGAGCTTTTGAAAACTGCAAAATTCTCAGGCTGAAACAGATAGCACATTACAGATGTAGATTAAATGGATAAACAATTTGTTTATAAGGAATTGGCCCAAGTTATTGTGGAAACAAATCTATAGGGCAGGCTGGAAAACTCAAGCAGGAGTTGATACTGAAGTCTTGAGGCAGAATTTCTTCTCTGGGAAATCTCAGCTTTTGTTTTTAATGCCTGCAACTGATCAGACAAGGCCCACCCACATTATTAAGATTAGTTTACTCAAAATCAACGTAGTGTAAATGTTAATCACATCTACAAAATACCTTCAGTGCAACATCTGATAGTGTTTGAGTTAATAATAGTATTATAGCTAGCTAGCATATAAAAACAACCAACTGTGAAAGAGCCAAGCACAGAGTCTGCATCCAGTAGGTGGACAATAAATGAGTCCTCTTGCCTTCCTTGTGCAAGATCCCCTCTTCTCCTACTGAGGATGGAAGAAGGAAAGAGGTTAATTCTGTCCAAAGGAGAGCCGGGCCTTAGGATTCCCTGGGCTGTTTCCTCAGTCACAGCCAGGATTCAGGAATCATGCGCACTGTCACCCTCCCTGTCACCTGATAAAACCCACAACAGATGGGAGGGAAACATCATCTCTGTGGGTGTGAGAGGGGATCCCAGCTACGCCTTTGTCAGGATCAGCCTGTCTGCAGGCAGAATGGCTGGTGCTTCTATCTGAGCATCATAGGGAAGGGTCTCCTGCTCACAACTGTGGCCTTCACCTGGGTGGATCACAGAGGTTAGGTGTAGTTTTAGAATGAAACAGACCAGCATTTGAATTCATTTCTCCCATTTACTAGCTGGGACACAGAAGGCAAACTCACTAGCTCCACTAGTAAGGTGGAGTCATGTGTCATACACTGACACACGAATGAAATGGGAAGATCATGGTAGAACTAAGTAAGAACACGATACCTGTTAGCTGTTATTGTTTGAACTTGAAAATTTACCACTTGAGAAACATTACAGTCATATGTTTTAGTGCTGACAGAGGGACCACGTCATGTTACCAATACCCAGTGTGGGCCAATATACCTGGTCACTTTCCTACATGAGAAGAATGATCTGGGGACCCTGGAAAGGCCAGAGGTGAGAGGACACAAGAAGCATAAGTAAACTTTGTTATATTTTGCACAATTTCCCTGGCCTCAGAGATTCATATTTCTTAAGAAGAAAAACTAGGTCTCTTGGCCAGATGCTAATTTACTGTCATCAACTTGTGGCCCAATAACAATCCCCACAGCCCACGCTACTGCTGTTAGGACATGGAGTAGGGGGAGTTTGGTTGTAAAATGAAGAAAATTCAATTATATTATAAAAAAGAGAACCACAGAGCTGAGACTCAGATCATCATTCTAGAAGGGGAAAAATAAAGAGGAGAGGGAACACAGAGGAGACTGAAGGGCCAAGAATAATTCTCTGACTTCGAGCTTTCAACATCAAGGCAATGTGAGTACACAAAAGATTCCTGAACAAGCCATAGGTGACACTAAGATAGACAACAGTTAAAAAAACCCAGCATAGCACTCTCAGTTAGCATGGCTCAAGACATCTGGAGCAAATGAGGTTTGTACAAGCATATTATGGTTCAGTGCATGGGTAAGAGTCAAGTGACGTGGGTGTGAACATCAGGTTCACTGGCTGGTTATGTGAACTGGGCCTCAGCTCCTGCCTCTATAAAATGGGAATGATAATAATAGTAATAGTAATAATACCTCACAGGTTTCTTGTGAGGGGTAAATGTGAACGTGTAAATGAAATACTTAATTAAGCACTTGATATCTAAGTACTCAATGAATTTTCTTTTTGATTATCATCAGCATCATTTTTTCATTCATAAAACAGGAGAAGCAGTATGAGATATGGACCTACAGTGGAAAAGAGTGGATAAATATTATCTATAGCAAATTATAATTTACTGTGCATTAACCCCAGGTCAGCCTTGGGAAGGCTAGTCAGGATTTGGTGGATGAAAGCTCAAGTATCTTAAGACTGTACTTACTTAAAGGCACTGAACTATGGAAACAAGAGTCAAGAAAAGGATCTGCAGCTAGTAGGGACAGAAACAGAGTCTCAAGCAGAAGATATTTCAATGAGCCAGGATATCAGTAAAGTCTCCACTGACAGAAGACAACTGGTCTAGGGCTCATGACCCCAAAGAGCCTGCAGAAGACTTTGATGGTCAAGAAGATTTGGGTGTTGGGTCCTTGGCTGGGAAGGCATGTGTTCTATGAATGGATGAAGCATCCATCCACATTGGGCTTCCATGAGCACCGGTTTCATCACAAATGTTTAAATGCTGCAAAGGCCTGACAAACGGGAATGCACAAAATATTAGGATTATAATATGTGTGTGTGAAGCCATCAAACACTCTCTGCAAATAAAGGGCCATCTAAATACTGTATAATCCCACCCCTTATTACTATGAATAATGTGTCATTTGGCTGAAGCAATTTTGAAAGTATTTTATGTTCCCTGATGGAATCAAATCTTTAATTCCATTTGTATAGTTAATGTGGAAGCCCTGACTCCAAATTAGGCTCCTGAGAAGATGTACTAGTATTACAGGCAAGAAGAGATCCTTAATCCTTTTTACCCCTCTTTGGAATGTAGTGTTGCATTTTTTTTACCCTTTAACTCAACTTTGAATATTGAATAACATCCTGGAAAGAAGTGGCTATTATGCTCATGATGGCTTTGAGTTGGAGATGACCCATACTTTCCTGGGACCTCAGAATAACCCTGTTCCATTAATAAGCCTCTTCTCCAGCACTCATGTTCCAATCAGCCCAAGCAATCAGGTTTCTCTGTGTGCCATTAAAATAAGATGGAGAGGGAGAATTCCCAGTGATGGGCCTTCTCAGGTTCTACAAGGCAATTAGCCGAGGACCCTCTTTCAAAACAAGGGGCAGTAAAGCAAGATGGCCAAGAGTGTGGGCTCCAGAGTCAGACTGACCTGCTTCCTACTCCAACTCACAGATGATTATCTGAATCATCACTGGTTAAATTGTTTAATATTTTTCAGACCAAGTTGTCTCCTCTTTTTAAAAAATTTAGCCATTAAAATGGGTATAGTAGTAGCAAATCTTTTAGGTTTATTATATGTGTTTGTATTAGAAAAGGAAGGAAAGAAGGAAAATAGGAAGGGAAGGAGGGAGGGAGGGAGGAAGGAATGCCGAGAGAAGGGTCTCCTTGACAAGTCATGGCTTCACTCAAGAGACTTGGGAGAGGACAGGCTAGAGGGACCCTCCTCAAGCCCAGGGACTCTCCCCACAGACTCTGTCCTTGTTCTCTGTCACTGAAAGGGTCAGGAACAACAGCTGTGAACGTGAATGGAGCAGGAGCCTCCTTCAAGGAGCCTGTGAGTAGCCATGAGGTTTTGCTTTCTGCTGGGCGTGGTGGGGCATGTTGCGTGAGCATGTTTAAAGAGTACGACAGAGGGAGGCACTGAGTCCATCTTACGGCCGGGCTCCCAGCAGAGGATGTCTTGGCTGAATCAATTTGTCCTTGCTCTGCAATTACAAGCCTAATTAGAGGAGTAGGTTACAGCCAAGAAGCCTAATGCAGCTTAAATGACTGTCAACCACTCTGGCTACAAATATAAACAAATATGTAGTCCCAGCTGGGAACCATTCAAAGCTACATGAAGGCGGTATCATCTTTTGGTTTCAGGCAGCCCATTTCAGGAAAATAATAGAAGTTTCCATGGGACTCTTGGAAGAGATTCCAAGTCTACAGAAACTGATCTAAACAAGCCAGTAGGGTTATTCAATATGTTTCTTATCAAATGCTTCCAGATTATTCTATATGAGAGGTTTCAAACCAAGAGAAGGTCATTATACATCAAAAACAACACATTTGGGTCTCCCAGGTGCCTCAGTGGTAAAGAATCCACCTGCCAATGCAGGAGACTCAAGAGCCATGGGTTCCATCCTTGGGTTGGGAAGATCCCCTGGGGTAGGAAATGCCAACCCACTCCAGTATTCTTGCCTGAAAAATTCCATGGGCAGAGGAGCCTGGCTACAGTCCATGGGGCCGCAGAGTCAGACACAACTAAGCACACAGACACAACAACATAATTATTTGGTCTTTTCTAAATGTTAGGTACAGGTGTTAAATGTAATTTAAATATATTTAATCTCACTTTTAGGTAAGTAAATTGGGTTTCCCTGGTGGCTCAGACAATAAAGAATCTGCCTGCAATGTGGGAATCCGGGTTTGATCCCTGGATTGGGAGGATCTCCTGGAGAAGGGAATGGCTATCCACTCCAGTATTCTTGCCTGGAGAATTCCGTAGATAGAGGAGCTTGGCGAGCTACAGTCTATGGGGTCACAAAGAGTTGGATGCAACTGAGTGACTAAAATTTTCAACTGGACTAGATATATCAAGTAATCTTTCAGGGCCATGTTAAGTACCAAACTCAGATTTGAACCCACATTTATGCAAACTTTAAGTCTTATACTTTTAAAACACTATGTTCTATTTTCTTTTACAAGCAAGAACACATACAGGACACACACACACACACACACTTACTGACCTCTACTCTGAGAAGGTTGATAGGAAGACAGAGGTCTTGGTGATGTCTAGAAGGGATGAAAGAGGCAACTCATGAGTTGTTGATGGTCATCTTCTAGTTAGACATGATTTGCACAAAATGCTCTCCAGGCAAGTGCCCACTGGACTCCGGGTACTAGCCAGTGCTTGATTCCTTGCTCCTTTCTGTCGAGAGGGCTGGGTACAGGGCACAGGCCATCGCAGACACGGTGTCTCAGTCACTGAGCACATCCCAGAGCCTCCCTTGAGGCAAAAGTTTTGCTGCAGGAGAACAGGCAGCTCTATCTGATTGTGGAGAGCAGGGATTAGATTCTCCGGAGGGGATCTGAATGAATAAACCCTGGCAAGTGGCCCTGCTCTGCATGGGAGCTCCTGGTCTGCACTCTCCTCCCACAGGAGCCTCATGTTGAGCTGGGAATCAGAGCCCAGCCTCACGAACAATGGAAGCCCCTGATGAATGTGTTCTGCTCACTGGCATCTGATAAAAGACTTAACATGTTGACTAGGTAATGCCCTCACGTATTTAAAATATAATTAAGGATCAGAATGAAGAGATTCATTCCACTCCTGTCTTTCCTCCCTCAAATTTATACCCATCTTCCTTGGATAAATACTTTTCACTAGATTTTTAAAAATACATCCCTCTTTCTAAAATGCAAATAAAATATGAATAGAGTTCTTTGTTCTTTCTTTATACAGAAAGCAGCAGATTCTACTGCACCATTTTTCCTAACGAGCAGTCCCCTGTTTTTTTCAAAGAACATAAAAAGATTCCTCATTCTTTTTATACATGCATAATGTCTCATGGCGTGGATATACAGTAATTGATTTCATCAATTTCCTCTTGGACACTTGGGTTTGTTTTCCAATTTTTTGTTATTTCAGAGGATGCTGCAGGGAACAATGTGCACACATATCACCGTATACATGTACTTCTGGAGGTAAAATTTCCGGAGGTCGGTTGCTCTGTCAAGGGTATGTGCATTTATAATTTTGAAAAATATTGTCGTTCAAAGGGTATTCTGAGAATCTGAGTCCAAACTTTAAAACTCATCCTCAAGAGGTGACTTGGAGTGCGATAGGTCACATATGTCTTCTTCATTTTTTTAGGGGAGGATCTTTTCATTTGAAGATCCTTTCCGAGCTGTGGGTGTTGACCTATCCAATTTCTTAGAAATTAAGAAACTTTATGGCCAGATTAATCCTCTAGGACCTGGCTCTGCCCATCACACTTCCCTGTTAAAGTATCTTCAAGCAAGTCCCCAGTGACCACAGTCTGGAAATCCAGGCCTTTCACTCTCAGACTCCGGGGACATCTCCACTGCACCTCTGTGAGCTCTATGCTACTTGCCTGTCCACCTATAGGCACAGGTTCCTGCTCCTTCTCCCCTCTGACACCACATCTCATTTGTCCCCTTTGTTGCTCATTCAGGTTGTACTGTGTTCTGGGTACACACTTCTCCTTCCAGACATGTGATCTTCTGGTGCAGGACTCATTCTACATTCTCCAGGTAGCACTTTCACACCAGTAACTTGTTAACAGCTTTGCACACAGTCAGTGCTCAGTATCTTTGGGGTGAAAACTTCCCATTTGCAGGGAGAAAACTGGAAATGAAGTCTCAGGAGCCACTTATTAAGCCTGGAGCTGACTTTTTCAGAGATGCACAGCGAATTCTAACAATGGCTCCGATGTTAAGCAGGGAGGAGGTGATTCAATCCATTTGCTCCTTTATCAATATCCTCAAAGTGTGGTCCAAGCTCCATTGTGTCAGGACCATCGTGGTGATTCTGATGCTGATTAAAATTTGAGAAAATTTGATCTGATTTTTGGAGATGATTGATGAAAAACCCAGGAAAAGGAGAAGAACTAAGATTCATGATCTACAAGTCGTAGCCCGCCTTTTAGACACACCAATTTTGGATTATTCAGTGGGAACTCCATCAGTCATCAGTC
>SJXQ01002747.1:0-40690 GCA_006408695.1 Aepyceros melampus
TTTATAATCCTTGAAAAATATAGAAGAATTACTTTCTTGCATATCTTTCTAAGATAGGCCATAAGCCAGGTTTAGTCCATACATCACAGTTTGGTAACTCCTGGAATACAGAAATTGAATTAATTTTTGTATATTGAACATGTATCCTGAAGTCTATTGGATTGTTTCTAATGGAATACAAATGATATTTTTACCTCAGACTTAAAAAAAAACAAAACACTTTCAACTGACCCTGTAAGAAATAAAAAGTTTTAAGTGGTCCATTTTTAAGAATAGCTAGCTTTGAGTGACAGCTTGTTGGTGTAACAGCTGATAGCCACGAGGCTTACAAAAGTGTAAAGTCCGGGCAAACAAAGGGAGGGCAGGATGCCTAGAATTTTAAAAGGGTACATTCTGTTGGTGAATTCAAAACACAAGAACGGGAATAGGTGCGCAGGAAAGGAGGAAACAAGATGTTAGGGAGGGGCCAGCCCATAAAGAGGAAGGGAACAAACCTAGGAGACATCTGGGAAGATTGTTCACTCCATAATACTCAGCCAGTGAGGAACTGGGGGAGTAATTTGCGTGCTAGGATTACTTGCTCTGTGCGTGACTCTGGGTGTACCTGCCCACCAGACACCTGATCTTGCAAGACCATCATCAAAGCCTTGCTTCCCGCTGAATCTCATGTCTCCAAGTCGATTGTTTTGAGTTTGGGCTGGTGAGTGTCTTTCTCATAACCCCATTTTCCCATTGTTAATACACTATGTTTTTCCCCACTATGGAGCTAATGCCTTCAAAGAGTTATGTATACTTGGGTGTCAAATGTCTCCCCTTTCACTAGACAAAGGCTTCAACTTGCCACTAAAGGCTGTGATGGTGAATGAATGAGACAGAGGGAGGAGGAGAGGTGTGGTGCCTGTGGGGCCCCAGATGGTGCTGCACCTGTGGGTTTAATTCTCAGTACACACCCAGCCCTGGTCCTGTCACTGGCTGCTATGAGTGTGTCCATTCCTCTCCTGAGTGTTTTGGAGGCTCCTTCTGCTGGAAGATTTGGAAACAACAAGCTCTAAGACATTTGGTCTCCAAGTCACAATTTTTTTAAACTAAACCTTTAAAATTTTGAATTAAAAATGTTGTGATAGTTTCAGATGAACAGCAAAGGGACTCAGCCATACATATTTGTTGTTGTTCAGTCATCAAGTCATGTCCTACTCTTTGTGATCCCATGGACTGCACCATGCCAGGCTCCTCTGTCCTCCACTACATGTGTCCATTCTCCCCCAAACCTCCCTCCCATCCAGGTTGCCACATAATATTGAGCAGGGTTCCCTGAGCTATACTATAGGACCTTGTTGGTTATCTATTTAAAATATAGCAATGTGTTCATATCCATTCCCAAATTCCCTAACTATCCCTTCCCCCAATCCTTCCCCATGCAACCGTAAGTTCTATTATTTTGTTCTCTAAATTTGTGAGTCTATTTCTGCTTTGTAAGTAAGTTAATTTGTATCGTTTCTTTTTAGATTCCACTTATAAGGGATGTCATATGCTATTTCTCCTTCTCTGTCTAAAGTCATGTTTTCTGGTCCTAACAACTCTTCTCTAATTATCGGCCTGTTGTACAGTGAGAGTATGAGCTTGGAATCAGTAACATTGTTGTAGCCCATTTTATCATTCTGGGTCAGTGTCAGGTCCACATGCCCATGCAGACAGGAGTTTACTCACCCGCTGTATACCTGGCCAGTGCCTTTGCCCATTAACTAAGCAGACACTTGAATTAGGATAAAAATTCTGTCTCTCCCCTTGCAGGCTCCCTCCTCTCCTTTTGAGTGATGGAGAAGGGAGCGGCAACCCACTCTAGTATTCTTGCCTGGAGAATTCCATGGACAAAAGAGCTTCATGGGCTACAGTCCATGGGGTCACAAAGAGTCAGATATGACTGAGCAACTAACACTACTCTTGCAGCTTACCCACATTCATTTTTTTGGGGGGGGAGAGTGAGAAACACCCTTCCTCCTCCACAGAGATGTACTCTATTAATCCCCTCTCTAATCCTCCTACTTTTGGGTGGTGGGAGTGGTCAGGCTACTTTTCAGAACTGGTATCAGCAAAAAAATCCCATCCATGGCAAATTGAAGCTGACTCTCATGTCTTCAGGACTTTCCTGAGATGTTCCTTATGTCTTTTTTTTTTTTTTTTAAACCAGCTTATTTGTTCTCCTGGTACCTCTGCCAAGAAGCTGGCAATATCAGCTTACAGATCTGCCCTGACTCAGTGTGCCTTCAGAGTCTGGTTAAATTTCCTGATCTTTATTATTGTAAGTGAAATACTGCTTCCTGCTTGAGTGTCTGGCCAGACTTCACCATCAGTGTGAGTCTTCAGTATGATTAGTTCTTAGTTCCCCCTTGGTTAGACATGGAGGGAAATTGCCTCACTTTCTCCATTTATCTCAGCATATCTGAGGAAGGAAGCAAGAATGACACTTTTAAAGTCCATTTGAATGCTCCATCTTGTGCTGGGTCTTTTCAGGGCTGGCCAGACTTGGGGGAATGTGTGTGGGGTTGATCTTTATTCACTACCTACTTCTCCATGTCATTCAGGTTTTGCTCAAAGGTCCTAACAGAAAAGAGCAAACCTAATTCTATTTTGTTCTATTCCTTTACCTTTAATCTCTGTGCTCTGTTGTCTGTGCTTAGTCTGAAATACACGGTGGTAGCCCATTCTCAAGGCTCTGTCTTCTAGGCTTGACATTTAAGGGTATAAAACTTTTTATTCATATAGAGATAAAAAGTTGTGGCATAAAGAATAACATTTGTGTTACTGGAGGTTTACAGGAACATTGTAGCCGGACCTTTGTGGATAACTGCAGGAACAAAGTGTTCTAGCATCAAGAAGCTTGCAACAACCAGTTACACCCCCAATCCTCCTTTAAGAATAAAAGAAGCTTGAATTCTAACTTCAGTAAGATGGTTTTCAGCTTAATTGATGATTCAGTGGGTAAAGAATATACCTGAAATGCAGGAAACACAGGAGACTAGAGTTCAGTCGCTGGGTAGGGAAGATACCCTGGAGGAGGAAATGACAACCCACTCCAGTATTTTTGCCTGCAAAATCCCATGGATAGCGGAGCCTCCTGAGCTACAGTCTAGTCACAAAGAGTCAGATGTGACTGAGCACAGGATGGTCCTCTGTGACATCAGTCCACCATCTCCTTGATCTTCTAGCTTTCTGAATAAAGTCATCATACCTTGCCCCAAACCTCTGCTCTCGATTTAATAGCCTGCCTGGCAGTGAGGCAGGCTATTAAAGCTTGGACTCTGTAACAGAGCTACCTCCTCAGGGAGGCTCTCTTTGACTGCTCCATTCAGAAGAACCCCCTCAGACACTTTCTAGCAGGCCACACTATTACTTTTCATCATCATTACCACCTTCTTACTTGGTCTTATTTCCTATTTGCTTCCCCCATGAGACATGAGCACACAATCCAGAGACCTTGTCTGTCTTGTTCATTCTGTGTTTGGGCCCCAGCACTGTGCATGGTACAGAATGAGTGGTCAGGTACAGTTTGTTGTTGAGGAGTGAACTACCTGGGAGATATAAACCCGCCTCTCTATTTACAGAAGAGGACATGAAGATTAGAGAGGGCAATCGACGGGCCCAAGGTCACACAGCAGCAAGTGGTAGAGCTTGGATTTGAACTCAGTTCTGCTGAACCTAGTGCTTATTTCTTCACTGCAGCTGAGGAAAGGAGAGACGAAATGCCAACCAGCAGGCATTCTGCATGCTTGCTCTAGAGAGACCCCTGACTGATTCCTGGGAAGTGTGTCTTTATGGTGACACAAAATAAGAACTGTTCACCTGTTTTGGCTCCAAAATCACTGCAGACAGTGACTGCAACCATGGAAATTAAAAATACACTTGCTCCTTGGAAGAAAATCTATGACAAAACCTCGACAGTGTATTACAAAGTAGAGATATCACTTCATGAACAAAGGTCCATATAGTCAAGGCTATGGTTTTTCCAGTAGTCATGTACGGATGAGAGAGTTGGACCATAAGGAAGTCTTGAGCTACGAAAAACTGATGCTTTTGAATGGTGCTGGAGAAGACTCTTGATAGTCCCTTGGACAGCCAGGAGATCAAACCAGTCAACCCTAAATGAAATCAACTCTGAATACTAATTAGAAAAGCTGATGCCAAACCTCCAACACTTTGGCTACTTGATGCAAACAGCCAACTCACTGGAAAAGACCCTGATGTTGGGAAAGATTGAGGGCAGGAGAAGGGGACGACAGAGGATGAAATGGTTGGATAACATCACCGACTCAATGGACATGAATTTGAGCAAACTCCAGGAGACAGTGAGGGGCAGGGAAGCCTGGTGTGTTGCAGTCCATGAGATTGTAAAGAGTCAGACAAAACTTGGCAGCTGAACAACAACAACGGTACCCCTCACTGTGCCAAATGCTTATTTCTTTTTAAGACTGTGTTTTAGTGGTAGAAGTTCTAGCAGCTCAATGTGGCTGAAAAATGCACTAGAGACTTCAATTCTACTTCCTCCAATTCCACCATGATGTGCAGATTCTTCTGGATCTTTTCAATGCATATACAAACATGTTTCCCCCCCTCCCACACACACATTCACAAGTTTTATTTATAGATAGAACCTTTATTCACATACCATTTTGAAACATCATTCCCCTGCCGCTTCTGCCTGTGTCTATTGGGATGCTTGCAACTCTCTGTGAGGTATTATCAGGTCCATTTTAGATGTGAAGAGTGAGTTTCAAATAGTTGATGTGCTGTGCCCAAGCTGGTGACTCACAGTGACTGCCCCCACGTGTCTGATACAAATTTGCCCTCTGCCTGACTCTGGGTTGGGGTGGAAGGACCATGAAGATGGGACAGGAGGCAAGTGAGTCCTCTGTTTCCAGCAATGGCTGAGGAATATTCCATAAGCCAAGCTTGTGCGATTTAGCAGCTGAGATGCTCCTTGTTTGATGAAAGTCCTTTGACAATGACCCAGAACTTTCCTGTCAATGAACAGAATGTCCCCACCTGTGGCTTCCTGCCTCCTGTTCTGGTTCCTTTCCCTTTGTACTGAAACCACATACTTCATCTCAGGACTTATTGAAGCTCAGTTTCTTTTATTTTGGTGCAGAAGAATTCTGTGAGAGGCAAAGTAACAGGTAAAGAGTGAATTTATTAGCTTCAGATGATTGTGACAGATACAAGTGGGCAGGCAGAAGTGCTTTGCCCTTAGAAGCGAGTGGGCTTTAGTTTCATAAATGAAAGAAAAGTGGCGAAGATCCCCTTCTTACTCATTTTTTTGAGTAAATGTCAACTTTTCATCATTAATTCCTCCTACAAGTCTTGTGGGGGAGTTTTTGACCCTATATGGCCCAACCGGGAGTGTCATGGTGCTATGTAAAAGAGCAGAAGGCTGGCAACATACACACATTCATGGTGAATCATCTTAGGTTCCAGTATGATGTCACCTTCCCCTGGTTTCTCTCACCTTTCCCCCATATTCCTATGGGAGCTGTGTATAAGAAAGCGGTTTTTCAGAGTCCATTATCTTATAGACATCACCAGGCCAAATGCTGATCTCATATCCATTGTTCTGTGGTATGCCTGATTCCTGATCATATAGACTAGTGGTCTAAGTAAGTCTGTTTAGTTTTAAAATATCCTGATTGTTGTTTAGCTGTCAGATTTCTGGGCATCTCCTGTTTGGTGTCTAGCTTTTGGTGATCTCCATGAGTCCCTCTTTATCTTCCCCAAGTGTGTTTTCTAAACTAGCTGTGCAGCTATCCTCTTCTGTCCCTTTCACTACCACCTAATCTAGGAAATCAGAGGAGCCAGATGATAGACGAGGAAGTCGGACACTCATTTATTGCTTCCATAAGAGGCCAGAATTTGCTGCCCATGTTGGCCTTCCCAAGTGTCAGTTACATGATGTCAAATGTTAGACCCAGTGTGAGAAGAATAAAACCCACTTACTTTTTTGTGCAGTCTGAGATTTCCACCTTGTTCTGTTCTTGGAAGCTCTCTTTCCTCATTCAAGTCTCTGCTCACCCTGGCACTATGGTAGGACCCTTTCTCAGGCACATCACTTATCACTGTCTGACACATCCTTGGTCATTTGTTCCATCAAAGCCCATCTCCCCACAGATGTGAGCCTCTTGACAGCAGGAATGACATCTGCAGTGCTCACTGCTTCATTTCAAGTGACCAGAATGGTGTCCAGCTCATAATGTTGTTGCTATTGTTGTTTAGTCACTCAGTAATGACCGACTCTTTTGTGATCCCATGGACTGTAGCCCCACCAGGCTCCTCTGTCCATGGGATTTCCCAGGCAAGAATATTGGAGTGGGTAGCCATTTCCTCCTCCAGGGAATCTTCCTGACTCGTGGATTAAACCTGTGTCTCCTGCATTGCAGGCAGGCTCGTTATCTCTGAGCCACCGGGAAAGCCCAGCTCATAATATGTGGTGCATAATCATATGGTTATAGCCCCAGGAGATATAGATTTTTCTCTTTATTTTATAACTGAAAATAACTCTGAGAACCAGAAGGGTGGAGGCATTGGCTTCCTGCATCCCTTGCAGAATCCAGACTCCAGAGTCTTAAAGCATCACTTTCTAATACTTGAAGAAGTGTACACAGTTCCCCGGCAGATATAGTCAGATGCAGTTCTGAGCCTGTGTTTCCACGTGGGGGTGTGAGATTCTGCATTACTGCAAACTCTCAGGTGATACTGATGATAGGAGGGGGTGGTTCAAGGGTCAGAGTTTCAGCAGCTGAACTTTAGAATTCACTCTTTGAAACTTTTCTATTTTCCCCAGATATTTAATGAACATGTACTGCATGCCAGGCTTTTCAGTCATTTGTAATGTCGTATTTACCTAATTTTTTGGTAGGCTGGAGAAAGTTGTTTCACCTGTTTGGATCCCCTCTTCTGTAAAAACAGGTTCATAGATTTTATCTTGCAGGTCTATTGGATGATTGCATGAAGAACAACCACAACGACAACAACAGAAAAACAATGACTTGCATTTTATTGGGCCCTTCCTCTGTTCTTTGCGTTTTACACTCATGGTCTCCCTTAATGATTTCCACCATGTGTGGAGGTGGTGCTAATGAAATGTCGATTTATAGCTATGGAAGGAGCAGAGCTTAGTGGTTCAGGGTACCCAGGGTGAATCCTGGTCTGACAGCTGTGTGGCTTTGGGCAAGTCACTCACATAGTTTTTGTCTCAGTTTCCTCATTTATTAAATGAAAAAAAAATAAGGTTAATATACTTAGAGAACTTAAAACAGCTTCCATGGCTTATGTGGGAAAATGCTGGTGTGATGGCTGTGGTCCTGCTGTAGAATGCCTGCCTATTCTGGGCACACAGTAGGTCTGCAGTGAGCTGAGCCCCTCTGGGCACTGGTCTCTTGTGTGTCTCTTGTGTGTCCCAGGACTCTGCCTTGTTTATCGCATTCTGGCTTTGCCTGCCTGGCCCTGGTGTGAATGGGATTGTCGGGTGGTGAAATCTACTCCTGCAGAGGGGAAGGAGATTACGCAGGGGTTGGGGGGGGGCAGGTGCACCCCACACCACTGAGAATTTTAGGATCCTGCTCTTGGATCCCCTCACCAGGGTTGGGGGAAGGAGGTTTGGGGCTCCTGATCCTTTCCATTTTTCCATGAAATCCTCTTTGGTGCCCCTCTCAAGGCTCTCATCCAACAATCCCATTTGCCGGATGGGAAGACTGGCCCAGGGAAGGTCGGCACAGCCCATAGTCATGGTGAGGCTGCCTACTCAGGATATTCCAGCTCTTCCCTCCCCTGTGTGGACCCTGTTCCCTGTGAGCCCCTTGCAGCCTTACCCTCATGCCTCTAGATGTCCTCTTCCAACTGGGCCCTTTACCCTCTGAATCTGATGCAGGTAATCCACAGCCAGGCAGGCTTCTATTCTGTTCCCCAAAGTCATGTCTCACCCCAGGCCCTGGGTTGCTTGGAAACGAGACTTGAACTCCTGCCAGGCTGTGTGCCCTGGAGACCAGAGGCTTCATAGTTCTGAGCTTCCTGATTTCGTGCCTAGTGTGTCAGTCGCTCAGTTGTGTCCGACTCTTTGTGACCTGTGAACTATAGCCCACCAGGCTCTTCTGTCCATGGAATTCTCCATACTGGAATGGGTTACCATTCCCTTTTCCAGGAGATTGTCCCGACGCAGGGATTGAACCCAGGTCTCCCTCACTGTGGGCAGATTCTTTACCATCTGAGCCACCAGGGAAGCCCATCTGTGCATCATGTCCTTCTGGCCCACAAAGAGTCCAGGGGTTGTTTCCTCTGCTCACCTGGCCCCTGAACGTTTATGTTTTTGCCTGCTGCACCCTGAGCTTGGAAGGGCAGGGGCGGCTGTAAGCTTGAGATTCAGTCACCCTTTCCCGCCCCCCAACTTGTTATCATGGGAGGTACTGAGTCCTGCAGATCCAATTTTCACACTGTGGTACTCTGAGCTGATTTGCAGACCTCTCTCAGTATAGCCCCTCTTACTCCAAAGTCTACCTGGGCAGCTGCCAGGAGTGGGGTGAGGGTGTTAAAGAGGCTGTGGGGATTGGCTGACTGGGCGGCCAAGCCCAGCCTCCCCTAGATCAGAGGTCAGGACAGGGAGAAAGGCCTTCTTGGGGAAGAGGGGGACAGGAATCCGTGTGGCAGCAAGCTGCTCCTGTGGAAAGTGCTATGGTTGGGAGACAAGAGGCGGGCAGTGGGGGGTGGGGTGCCATAGTCAGGGTGGGGTGGGGAAGGCTGCCCTAGGCAGTGGCTCCAGGCAATAAACTGGCCTGGGAAGTGAATACACACACTCTGTGTGCATGTCTTTCTGTCTCTCTCTCTTTGTCTCTCTGTCTTTCCTCTGAATTTCTCTGGTTCTCCCTTTCCTCTCCCAGCCTCAGTCTCTCTCTCTGCCTCTTCCTCTGAATTTCTATTTCTCCCTCCCCTCTCCCAGCCCCTGTCTGCCTGTCTCTGACCCCTTCTTGCCCATCCACATCACTCCCCATCCCTCCCCATCCCTGCCCCTCACTCCCTTGCTCCTCTCCCTCTTTCCATCTCTGCCTCACAGCTCCCATCACTGTCTCTTCCTTCATCCTCAGGACTCACCCTCCACCCCATCTGACCACAGGATGCTGGAGCTGAGCCTGTCCTGGCTGGGGCTTGGGCCGGTGACTGCCTCCCCGTGGCTGCTGCTGCTGCTGATTGGTGCCTCCTGGATCCTGGCCCACGTCCTGGCCTGGACCTACACTTCCTACAACAACTCTCGCCGCCTCCGATGTTTCCCGCAGCCCCCAAAACGCAACTGGTTCTTAGGTCACATGGGCCAGGTGAGTGTGAGCAGCAGGACAGGTCTGGGGGATCAGGTTGGATGGACTCCATGAATAGGCCTCAGGGTTTGGGCTGGGGTCTAGGACAGCAGAGAAGCCAGGGAGGCCAGGGAGCCCCCTCTTCCCTCCCTCACTCATTCCTCTGCTCTGCCGTTGAGACCTTCCCCACATGCTCTTTCCAGCCCTAGCCTGCTTTGGGGTCCATCTCCTGCCTGCCTTGCACACATTAGTGCCCCTCTGAGTCCAGGCTGCACAGAACCTGGTCCCTTGGCCTCTCCAGTCTGCATGGTGGCCTTGAGACCTCTTCAAGGGTATTGTCCAGGGTTTGCTTTGCATGTGGCCACTTTCCTGTGTCTTTTCATTCTGGGTTACAGCTTCCTTCCAGGAAACAGCTATCACCTCCCCATCCCCATTTATGGCGTAGAGCTACCCACCGCCTCCCCTTTCAGGGACCCTCCCTCTTCTCTTACTAACCCCCAACCAAGAGCTTCCACTGGTCCCCTTTGCCCCGTCTGGATAAAGTTGGACAATCATTTCCTCTTTCAGAAGCCTTTTTAGACTTTCCTCTCCTCTACACCTGCCCACCTTGTGCCCCAGACCTTGAACTTTCATTGGCCTTTCTCATGATAATTGAACAGTGAATTGTCCAATTACTTATTAACCATCTCCCAAGCTGATGATAGTTCTTTTCCAGGAAACAGCTATCACCTCCCCATCCCCATTTATGGCGTAGAGCTAACCCACCGCCTCCCCTTTCAGGGACCCTCCCTCTTCTCTTACTAACCCCCAACCAAGAGCTTCCACTGGTCCCCTTTGCCCCGTCTGGATAAAGTTGGACAATCATTTCCTCTTTCAGAAGCCTTTTTAGACTTTCCTCTCCTCTACACCTGCCCACCTTGTGCCCCAGACCTTGAACTTTCATTGGCCTTTCTCATGATAATTGGAACAGTGAATTGTCCAATTACTTATTAACCATCTCCCAAGCTGATGATAGTTCTGGTGAGCAGACACTACAGTGCCAAGTGCAGGGCTGGCATATACTGTAAGCATGCAAAATAAATGCTTGAGGACCTAGGTAATGAACTTTCCATCACCTCCCTCGGTCAAAGTCAAATGAATGGGTATCCAGCACCTTTTGCCTAGCAGCCCAGCTAAGAGATGAATGCAATTTTTCTTTCCTGCCTGGGATGAGAACTACAACCTGGGGGAGGACTTACTGCAAATTTACTGTTTATTGTGGCAACATTCAGAAGGAACATAGATTCTAAAGCCTGCAGGGAAGATTTCTTGAGATTCTGGGTCTTGAAAGGGTCTCGGCCAAGTCTGGGGGAAGTAGGAATGTTACAAAGTTGCTGCAGTTCTTCCGTCCCCTCTAACAACTGGCGGTGGGGTCTGGTCTTGCTCACTCTTCCTTTCTCTAGCCTCTCTTTCTGTGTGACCTCAGATAAGTGACTCTTCCTCTCTAGATGAATCTCAAGTGCTTTGAGTGCTCAGGCGGCCTTTGGTCAGAGGAAAGCAAGTCACAGAGATGACAGTGACTTATGTTCACTTGCCAAGAGCATCTAGGGATATTTTTCAGACTTGAATGGGGCATCCAGACAGGGAGGATTCTGAGGGTTTCACCAGGAGACAACCCTCCCTTCTACCCGCTTTGGGGAACATGGCCTCTGTTCCTTCTGTGTAAATGGTATGCCCATAGCGTAGACAGGATGCAGAGCCCAGCCAGCAGAGATTAGAGCTGGTCTCCTGATGGATAAACAGAGTTCACATCTGTGCCTTGCAGTAGATCAGGACTGGAAGGTCCTAGGCCTGCAGACCCTTCAGCATGCCAGGAACTGGAGGCTATGCAGATGGAACAGAATATGAAATAAAGTGAGAACAAACCCAGGGAGGAGTCCTGAGGCCACCCTGCTATCCACAAACCTCCCCAGTGGGCATCCCTTCTTCCCAGTGAGCATCTCCTTCTATGGCCACCCCTTGGGGCTGAAACCACTCCCAGGTCAAGAAAAACTTGCCTTCTCAAGCCAAGGTCAGCCTCCCTGTGGGCAAAGAGCCTGTCTTTTTTCTGTGCTCTGGGGTGTATCCTTGGGACTTGGAAATGCTCCATGACCCTCTCTCTCAGAGGGAAGCAGAAGTTCCCTCCATCTTTGCAGAATCCCATACACTGTCCACTGCGGTGGCTTCTTTAGAAGAGTGATGCCCGTTGCCTTGCTTGCAGTACCCACCCACGGAGAAGGGCATGCAGGACTTCACCCAGCTGGTAGCCAAGTACCCCCAGGGATTTAGGATCTGCCTTGGCCCTGCCATTCCCATCATCATTTTCTGCCACCCTGACATGATCCGGACTGTCGCCAATGCCTCAGGTAACCATGCAGAGCTTGTGATGGTGGGTGCCATGACACCCTCTGGACTTCCAGCTCCTTCCTGCCAAGCTTCTATGTGGCCCCTACCAACCCCACTCCACTTCCCCTCATCTCTCTCAGCCATCTTTCTCTTTCCTTCAAATATTCACCAATATTGTTCTCACTGCCTCTTCCCTCCTTCCAAAGCTGTCTCTACCCCACCCTGGTGTTCTGGGTGAAGGACACCCTTAGTCTTGAGGTCACATATCTGGTGTGGTAGGTCAGGACCTGGCCAGAGGAAGATGTTGGTCTGTGACAATGCAGAGAAGAAGCAAGGCTTTCTGCTGGGGCATGCTGGAAGGCTTCCTGGAGAAGAGTTTCTGGAACTGGGTCTGGAGTGATGAGCAGAAATTTTTTCAAGCAGAGAGTAGAGGGATGTCATAGGCAACCATGGCCTCCTTGACCCCTTTCCAGGTCTGTCCCCATCCCACCCATCCCCTGTCCTAGAGCAACAAAGTCTTCTAGCTGGTGCAGGATCCGGGTTGCTATTTCTATGGCATCTACCTCTCTGAAGGGTCAGTTTCTTTGACCCAATCCTGGGGCTTGACCACTTCCAGTTCAGTGCCCTCCTTCTCCAGTCCCCAGGAATCTTCCTGAGGAGACTCTACCACATCCTGGCTCCCTTCCTTTGTCCTCTGCCCCTCCCACCCTTCGACAGTCCAAGCAAGCAAAGGGGAGAGGCAGCATGCTGCAGAAACCTTGGCTCTGACACCAGAATGCTGGGTGAGACTTGGAAGCACCCTGGCTGCCTCTGGCTGCTGAAGTTATCTTTCATTGATAGTAGTGGGGAACAAAACCACCCTACTATGAACCTTGCCACAAAATCAATTGACTTTGAAGTCACCCACCATGAGGGTATATTCAGGCCTAGCTGGGCTCCAGATACTAAATAATGTCATCAGACATCTGTCGTCATCATTTAGTCCCGAGTTCATCTGTGATGGCTTTCTTCTCATTCTGGTTAAGGTGAAGCCCAGAAGCTCAATCTCCAAGGAAAGTCAGCTTATTCACAGCATTTCTAGAAAATGATAAGGTTTCCTTTAATTTCCCTCACCAAATTCATAGGACCAATTCCTGCATCCGCAAGCCTCTGAGTGCCTGGTCTTGGAGGCACAGGGTCCTCTGAGCTATTGTTTAGGGGTTCAGAGCAGTTTAATGGCAAAGAACTCAAGCTCTGTGTTTGGACAGACTTGGACTTCCACCTCAGGCTTACTGTCTATGAGAAGGTCAGCAAATTACTTTATTATGTAGAGCCAGAGTTTCTTCACCTGGAATATGGGGACAGAAGAGAAGTTGCATGAAAATGGTGTTTGGGGTCCAAACAGGTAAGTCCCCTTTCTATCATGTATCCCTGCATGCATGCTGAGTCGCTTGTCATGTCCAACTGTGTGACCCCATGGACTGTAGCCCACCAGGCTTCTCTGTCTGTGGGATTCTCCAGGCAAGAATACTGGAGGCGGGGTGCCATGCCCTCCTCCAGGGCATCTTCCCGACCCAGGGATCGAACCCCTATCTCTTACATCTCCTGCAATGGCAGGTGGATTCTTTACCACTAGCACCACCTGGAAGCCCATTCCGTACCCAACAGATCCCAGTTCATAAAAGGTGCAGGAGGGGCCCTGGGAAGAGACTGAGAACAGAGGAGCAGCTGCTAGAGGTGATCCATGGGTGCAAGTGTCAACCACTTGTCGGTCCTTGCCTCTGGCAGCCTAGAAGATTGTGAATTGGGTCCTTTTTGTTGCTCTCCAGATTTGGAGCTAAGAGGAAGGTCTCGTGTACACACAGGGCCTGACCAGCACCTATGGGGATATGTACTGCTCGTAGGTCGGCTCCTGGAATGTGATCATCCACATCTTCCACGCCACCTGCATCAAGCCTGTGCTCTTTGCTCCAGGTAGATGCCTCCCTGGCCACAGCTTGCTTGTTGCCATGGCCAAAGTGTTACTTTCAGGTGTGTGGGTGACCAGGGTGCAAGCAGAGGGGAGCATGGCAGAGATACCAATGTCTCTCTCTCACCTGGACCTCTCATCTGCCTGACCTCTAGCGTGTCTATTCACGCCTAGGGCATATCTGTGTGATGTGGGATGCATGGCCATGTCTGGTCAGGTTTACGTTTCTCCCTGAACTCTGGTTACAGCTGGCATATGTTATACTGGTGACACCTGATATATGTTCACACCTGAGCTCAGAGATTCATATCTGAGGCTTAGCTGTGGCCAAAGATATGTTAGGGCCTGACTGGTTCTTCTCTGAGATTGTCTGATTCTCCTGCTGGTCATGTTTGGGCCACATTTGGGGTCTGTCTGAGATATGGGACTCAGGGTCACTCTGAGAAATGCCTGAGACCTTATGTGAGTCTCGTCTGATGCAGGTTTTAGGGTATGCTTTGGGCATCTGGTTCAGGTATGGTTTAGGTCATCAGTATATTCAAGTCCTGTCTGGAGCCTGCCTGGGGCACACTGAGGTCAGGTCAGATGGTCTTCAGGTCCATGGCAGAGCTGTTGGCTCATATCAGGTTATGTCATTCATGTTGGGGCCATGTCAGGACATGTTAACACGTATGGCCATGTCAGATGTCTCAGGAGAGATCAGTACTGGGGCAGATGTGGTGTCCTTGGTCCCCATAATGATGTTTTGTAGAGTGCTGGGTTAGGCCTGTGTCTTCATAACCTGTTGGACCATGTAGGAGCCATGCCAGGGAATGTTGGGGCATTTTGTGTCATGTTGGGGTGTGTCTAAGCACACAGAGTTTTGTCTATGGACTCTGCTTTGCTCTTTTCTGTTCTTCAGCCTGGTCTGGTCCCTGCCTTCTGTCACCTCTCCACCTGGCTTCTGGCTTCCTATGCTCTTGATCCCATTCCTGCTATGGAGGGCTCAGAAAGGGCAGATTCCTGGCTGGGATCCTCTATTCCACACAAAAATTCCTCCTCTCCCCCTCTCCCTGGCCTCTGATGGTCCTCCTTTATGTCAGCTGCTGCTGCACCCAAGGATGTGATCTTCTATGACTTTCTGAAGCCCTGGCTGGGTGAGTAACTATTTGTAAAGGGGGTTGAGGATGACTCTGGGACCCAGAGGANGAAAGGGCAGATTCCTGGCTGGGATCCTCTATTCCACACAAAAATTCCTCCTCTCCCCCTCTCCCTGGCCTCTGATGGTCCTCCTTTATGTCAGCTGCTGCTGCACCCAAGGATGTGATCTTCTATGACTTTCTGAAGCCCTGGCTGGGTGAGTAACTATTTGTAAAGGGGGTTGAGGATGACTCTGGGACCCAGAGGAAGGTCTTCCTTTGCTCAGTCCCAGTGGCTGTCTCTGCTAGGGGATGGGCTCCTGCTGAGTGCTGGTGACAAGTGGAGCAGGCACCGTCGCATGCTGACACCCGCCTTCCACTTCAACATCCTGAAGCCCTATATGAAGATTTTCACCAAGAGCGCACACATCATGCATGTGAGTCTCTTGAACCTAGGGTCTCAGCTGGATTCTTGGGCACAATGGGGACTCAGAGATATCATTTTGGAATTCTGCCTCTTCTGGGCAGCTTGAGTCCATTGTTCTTTCTTTCTGAGCTTCAGTTTCTTCAGCTGCAAAAATGAGTACACTGTGATCCCTGCTTTGCAGGGGGTCGAGACATATGAAGCCATGTCTCTGGCACATAGTAGGTTTTAGTTTCTCTGTTTCCATTAGGGAAGCCTTGAAATCTTGGAACATGTTTGGTGATGATGCACACTGTGTAGTGGTTATTCCTGAGTAACAACTTTGAAACAATAAGAGTTTAGTACTGACAACAGGCCGGCCCTTGTGGAGGTGGATGGGGCCGCCCATGTATCTGTGATCAGCTGTGGGTCAGATAGGAAGCTTTGCTGAGCTGAAGTTCTGTGCTCTGTCACATTAAGAGCTTGGCTGACTGCAATTTGATCTAGGACGACCTCGCCTGGGGCAAATGGACTTCCTTTCATGACTATCTTCCTTTAGGAGGTATCTGAGGCTTGTTCACATCACAGAAGCAAGGTTCCATCCGATTGAGGGGAACTGCAATGTCCCTTGGCATCTAAGTTTGGGATGAGCATCTCATCTTTTTCAGCATGGTCTACTGGCCAAAACAAGTCCAGGAGCAGGTCATAAATGAAAGATGGTGAAATAGACTCCATCTCATAATAGAAGCTTCTGAAAAATAACATTGAAAAAGCTTGGGTTATATACCTAGGGAAATGAAGGACTAGAAGGTAGGTTTCTGTGAAGCGCTTGGGATTTTTCCTACATACAAGCTTCAAGTGAGCTTGCTACTGTTTCATGGATTCTGCCAGAATACCTGAGATCCTGGGTCAGAGACAAAGGACAGTTTCTTACTTTTGGCACAGCAAACAGCATGTGCTTCTAGTAGGCTGCATTCTTCCTCCATGTCACCAAATCCCATGCAGATGCCACAAGTGGACTTCGATTGCTGCCTGTTCATGTAGCATGTTGTATTACTGGGGGTAGGAGTATAGGTTTAGGGACTCTACAAATTTTATAGAATTAGAAGCAAGCTTGGTATTTTTCCAGGGGGAGACATAACCTCACCCCTCAAGGTTGTTGTCTATAAATATAACTGTGCAAAATGGTTAAGGTAAATAATGTAGAGGTCTTGCAATTTTTTTTTTTTTTTGCATACCCAACATTAAAGGGCAGGGTTACTCAGGATTCATGTAAGACTACTTCTTTCAACATAGGGGACATTTTCTTAGTCAATTTATCAAAATGAGCAGGAAGAAAGTTAACATTTGCTGTGTACCCACTTTATGCATTAATGTTACCACAGGATACAAGGATGTTGGAAGCAGAGCCAGGATTTCAAAAACCCAGATCTCATGACTCCTCCTAGCCATGGAGACTTAATGTCCTAACAGTAACAACATTCACTCCTACCCAAGCCTGGTTCTTCCTGGAAAGGGGAGCCCAGGCCCAGGATGCAGGATCTGGGGGAGTCCATCCACATGGTTCAGAATGAGGAGAGACTCAGAGAAATCAGCTTTCAGCCCTAATGCTGTTCCCTTCTCTGTCCAGGCCAAGTGGCAGCATTTGATCACAGAGGGCCACACCCATCTGGACATGTTTGAACACATCAGCCTCATGACCCTGGACAGTCTGCAGAAATGCGTCTTCAGTTATGACAGCAATTGCCAAGAGTGAGTCTTGGCCAAGGGCCTGGGAACATGAGACACAGACCCAAAGGAATAGATGAGGGATTGGGGGAGTCCATCCACATGGTTCAGAATGAGGAGAGACTCAGAGAAATCAGCTTTCAGCCCTAATGCTGTTCCCTTCTCTGTCCAGGCCAAGTGGCAGCATTTGATCACAGAGGGCCACACCCATCTGGACATGTTTGAACACATCAGCCTCATGACCCTGGACAGTCTGCAGAAATGCGTCTTCAGTTATGACAGCAATTGCCAAGAGTGAGTCTTGGCCAAGGGCCTGGGAACATGAGACACAGACCCAAAGGAATAGATGAGGGAGGGGAGACTGGCTAGGACAGTCAGAAAGGACTTCCTAGAAGAAGTGGATCAGATCTGCACATTGAACAACAGGAAGGGAAAGGAGGAGATATCCTTTTTTCCCCTCTTTTTTAAAATATAAATTTATTTATTTTAATTGGAGGCTAATTACTTTACAATATTGTATTGGTTTTGCAATACACTGACATGAATCCGCCATGGGTGTACATATGTTCCTCATACTGAACCCCCTCCCACCTCCCTCCTCACCCATCCCTCTGGGTCATCACAGTGTACCAGGCCTGAGCATCCTGTATTATGCATCGAACCTGGACTGGCGATTCGTTTCACATATGATAATATACGTTTCAATGCCATTCTCCAATTTCATCCCACCCTTGCCCTCTCCCACAGAGTCCAATAGACTGTTCTATACATCTTTGTCTCTTCTCCTGTCTCACATACAAGATTATCGTTACCATCTTTCTAAATTCAATATATATGTGTTCAGTTAAGTTCAGTTCAGTCGCTCAGTCTTGTTTGACTCTTTGCGACCCCATGAATAGCAGCACGCCAGGCCTCCCTGTCCATCATCAACTCCCAGAGTTCACCCAGACCCACGCCCATGGAGTCAGTGATGCCANATCATGTCATCTTCAAACAGTAAGAGTTTCATTTCTTTTCCAATATGAATTCCTTTTATTCCCTTTTCTACTCTGATTTCTGTGGCCAGAACTTCCAAAACTATGTTGAGTAGTAGTGGTGAGAGTGGGCACCCTTGTCTGTTTCCTGACTTTAGGGGACATGCTTTCAATTTTTCACCATTGAGGATAATGTTTGCTGTGGGTTTGTCATCTATTGCTTTTATTATGTTGAGGTATGTTCCTTCTATTCCTGCTTTCTGGAGAGTTTTTATCATAAATGGATGCTGAATTTTGTCAAAGGTTTTCTTTGCATCTATTGAGATAAGCATATGGTTTTCATCTTTCAATTTGTTAATGTAGTGTATTACATTGATTGATTTGAGGATATTTTAGAATCCTTGCATCCTTGGGATAAAGCCCACTTGGTCATGATGTATGATTTTTTTTTTTTTTTTGTAGTGGTTCTCTGTTTATTTATAGTATTTTGCTCCAGCCAATCCCACAAATTACATATTTGATAATAAATGAACATAGAGATCTTTCAAATGTGTTATTGGATCCTGTTTGCTAGAATTTTGTTAAGGATTTTTGCATCTATGTTCATCAGTGATATTGGCCTGTAGTTTTCTTTTTTTTTTTTTTGTGGCATCTTTGTCTGATTTTGGTATTAGGGTGATGGTGGCCTCATAGAATGAGTTTGGAAGTTTACCTTCCTCTGCAATTTTCTGGAAGAGTTTGAGTAGGATAGGTGTTAGCTCTTCCCTAATTTTTGGTAGAATTCAGCTGTGAAGCCGTCTGGTCATGGACTTTTGTTTGCTGGAAGATTTCTGTACAGTTTCAATTTCCATCCTTGTGATGGGTCTGTTAAAATTTTCTGTTTCTTCCTGGTTCAGTTTTGTAAAGTTGTACTTTTCTAAGATTTTGTCCATTTCTTCCAAGTTGTCCATTTTATTGGCATATGGTTGCTGATAATAGCCTCTTATGATCCTTTGTATTTCTGTGTTGTCTGTTGTGATCTCTCCCTTTTCATTTCTAATTTTATTGATTTGATTTTTCTCCCTTTGTGTCTTGATGAGTCTGGCTAATGGTTTGATGGAAGATTTCTGTACAGTTTCAATTTCCATCCTTGTGATGGGTCTGTTAAAATTTTCTGTTTCTTCCTGGTTCAGTTTTGTAAAGTTGTACTTTTCTAAGATTTTGTCCATTTCTTCCAAGTTGTCCATTTTATTGGCATATGGTTGCTGATAATAGCCTCTTATGATCCTTTGTATTTCTGTGTTGTCTGTTGTGATCTCTCCATTTTCATTTCTAATTTTATTGATTTGATTTTTCTCCCTTTGTGTCTTGATGAGTTGGCTAATGGTTTGTCAATTTTATTTATCTTCTCAAAGAACCAGCTTTTGGCTTTGTTGATTTTTGCTATGGTCTCTTTTGTTTCTTTTGCATTTATTTCTTCCTAAGTTTTTAAAATATAAATTTATTTATTTTATTTGGAGGTTAATTACTTTACAATATTGTATTGGTTTTGCCATACATCAACATGAATCAGCCACAAGTATACACATGTTCCCCATCCTGACCCCCCCTCCAATCCTGGGGTTCTTCATTTCTTCCTTTTGTAGTTGCTTTAGGTGTAGAGTTAGGTTATTTATTTGACTTTTTTCTTATTTCTTGAGGTATGCCTGTATTGCTATAAACCTTCCCCTCAGCACTGCTTTTACAGTGTCCCACAGGTTTTGGGTTGTTGTGTTTTCATTTTCATTCATTCCTGTGCATATTTTGATTTCTTTTTTGATTTCTTCTGTGATTTGTTGGTTATTTAGCAGGGTGTTGTTCAGCCTCCATATATTGGAATTTTTAATAGTTTTTCTTCTGTAATTGAGGTATAATCTACTGCATTGTGGTCAGAAAAGGTGCTTGGAATGATTTCAATTTTTTTTTTTCCCAAGGCTAGATTTATGGCCCAGGATGTGATCTATCCTGGAGAAGGTTCCATGAGCACTTGAGAAAAAGGTGAAATTCATTGTTTTGGGGTGAAGTGTCCTACAGATATCAATTAGGTCTAACTGGTCTATTGTATCATTTAAAGTTTGTGTTTCCTTGTTAATTTTCTGTTTAGTTGGTCTATCCATGGGTGTGTGTGGGGTATTAAAGTCTTCCACTATTATTGTGTTACTGTTAATTTCCCCTTTCATACTTGTTAGCAATTGTCTTACATATTGCGGTGCTCCTATGTTGGGTGCATATATATTTATAATTGTTATATCTTCTTCTTGGATTGATCCTCTGATCATTATGTAGTGTCCTTCTTTGTCTCTTTTCACAGCCTTTGTTTTAAGGTCTATTTTATCGGATATGAGTATTGCTACTCCTGCTTTCTTTTGGTCTCTATTTGCATGAAATATCTTTTTCCAGCCCTTCCCTTTCAGTCTGTATGTGTCCCTTGTTTTGAGGTGGGTCTCTTGTAGACAGCATATATAATTTGTCTTACATATTGCGGTGCTCCTATGTTGGGTGCATATATATTTATAATTGTTATATCTTCTTCTTGGATTGATCCTTTAATCATTATGTAGTGGCCTTCTTTGTCTCTTTTCACAGCCTTTGTTTTAAGGTCTATTTTATCGGATATGAGTATTGCTACTCCTGCTTTCTTTTGGTCTCTATTTGCATGAAATATCTTTTTCCAGCCCTTCCCTTTCAGTCTGTATGTGTCCCTTGTTTTGAGGTGGGTCTCTTGTAGACAACATATATGGAGGTCTTGTTTTTGTATCCATTCAGCCAGTCTTTGTCTCTTGGTTGGGGCATTCAACCCATTTACATTTAAGATAATTATTGATAAGTATGATCCCATTACCATTTACTTTATTATTATTTTTTGTTTGTTTCAAGTATATACATCCTTTCTGTGTTTCCTGTCTAGAGAAGCTCCTTTAGCATTTGTTGGAAAGCTGGTTTGGTGGTACTGAATTCCCTTAGTTTTTCCTTGTCTGTAAAGCTTTGATTTCTCCTTCATAGTTGAATGAGATCCTTGCTGGGTACAGTAATCTGGGATGTAGGTTATTTTCTTTCATCACTCTAAGTATGTCCTGTCATTTCCTCCTGGCCTGAAGACTTTCTATTCAAAGGTCAGCGTTATCCTTATGGGAATCCCTTTGTGTGTTATTTGTTGTTTTTCCCTTGCTGTTTTTAATATTTGTTCTTTGTGTTTGTACCTTTATTAATTTGATTAATATGTGTTCCAGAGAAGGCAATGGCACCCCACTCCAGTACTCTTGCCTGGAAAATCCCATGGACGGAGGAGCCTGGTGGGCTGCAGTCCATGGGGTCGCTAAGAGTTGGACATGACTGAGCAACTTCACTTTCAGGCATTGGAGAAGGAAATGGCAACCCACTCCAGTGTTCTTGCCTGGAGAATCCCAGGGACGGGGGAGCCTGGTGGGCTGCCATCTCTGGGGTCGCACAGAGTCGGACACGACTGAAGTGACTTAGCAGTAGCAGCAGCAATATGTGTTCTGGGGTGTTTTACCTTGGGTTTATCCTGTTTGGGACTCTCTGGATTTCTTGGACTTGGGTGATTATTTCCTTTCTCATTTTAGGGAAATTTTCAACTATTATCTCCTCAAGTATTTTCTCATGGTCTTTTCTTTTTGTCTTCTTCTTCTGGGACTCCTATAATTCGAATGTTTGGGCATTTAACATTGTCCTAAAGGTCTCTGAGATTGTCCTCATTTCTTTTAATTCATTTTTCTTTTTTCCTCTCTGTTTCATTTATTCCACCATCCTATCTCCTACCTCACTTATCCTATCTTCTGCCTCCATTATTCTACTGTTGGTTCCCTCCAGATTGTTTTTGATCTCATTTATTGCATTATTCATTATATATTGGTTCTTTTTTATTTCTTCTAGGTCCTTGTTAAACCTTTCTTGCATCTCCTCAATCCTTGTCTCTGGTCTAATTATCTGTAACCCCATTTTGTTTTCAATATATTGGATCATTTTCACTATCATTATTCTGAATTCTTTATCAGGTAGATTCCCTATCCCTTTCTCTTTTGTTTGGTTTGGTGGGCATTTATCCTGTTCCTTTACCTGCTGGTATTTCTCTGCCTTTTTTTCTTGTTTATATTTCTGTTTTGGGGGTGGCCTTTCCATATCTGACAGTTTCTGGAGTTCTCTTTATTGTGGAGTTTCCTCACTGTGGGTAGGGTTGGACTGGTGACTTGTCATGGTTTCCTGGTTAAGGAAGTTTATGTCGGTGTTCTGGTGAGTGGAGCTGGATTTCTTCCCTCTGGAGTGCAATGAAGTGACCAGTAATGAGTTATGAGATGTCAATGGGTTTGGTGTGACTTTGGGCAGCCTGTATATTGAGGCTCAGGGCTATGTTCCTGTGTTGCTGGAGAATTTGCGTGGTATGTCTTGCTCTGGAACTTGTTGGCCCTTGGGTGGTGTTTGGTTTCAGTGTTGGTATGGAGACATATGATGAGCTCCTATTGATTAATGTTCCCTGGAGTCAGGAGTTCTCTGGTGTTCTCAGGATTCAGACTTAAGCCTCCTGCCTCTGGTTTTCAGTCTTATTCTTACAGTAGCCTCAAGACTTCTCCATCTATACAGCACTGATGATAAAACATCTTGGTTAAAGATGAAAAGTTTCTCCACAGTGAGGGACACCCAGAGAGGTTCACAGAGTTACATGAGGAAGAGAAGAGGGAGGGGAGAGAGAGAGGTGACCAAGAGGAGAAGAGGGGGAAACAAATAGGGTGAGAGTGAGCTAGCCAGTAATCAGTTCCCTATGTGCTCTCCACAGTGTGGATCCCTCAGAGATGTTCACGGAGTTACACAGAGAAGAGAAGAGAAGAGGGAGGGAGGAGACAGAGGTGGCCAGGAGGATAAAAGGGGGAAGCAAAAGGAGAGAGACAGATCCAGCCAGTAATCAGTTCCCTAAGTGTTTCCCACAGCCCAGAACACATCAGGAGATTCAAAGTTGAGTAGAGAAGAGAAGGGGGATGGAGGAGTTAGAGGCGACCTGGTGGAGAAAAAGGAGAGTCCAAAGGGGGGAGAGAGCAGTCAAGCCAGTAATCTCGCTCCCAAGTCAAAATAGGTACTGAAGATTGGATTCTTAAAGGTACAGAATTGATTATAAATACCAAAAAGGAAAGATTAAAAATCTAGAGTAGAGTTGTATTCTCAAAAATACAATATTAAAAAAAAAACAAAGCCATAAACATTATAAAATATATATGTATGAAGTTTGCTTTAAAAAATAGAGTTTTTGTGCAAAGTAATAGTCGGTTATAAAAATGAAAATTAGAGTAATAGAGGACTTAAAAATAAAAAAATTTAATTTAAAGAATGATAATAGTAAAGATATATCTAGGACTTTCTCTGGTGTTGTTGTGGACAGTGTGGGGTCAGTTCATTTTCAGATAGTTCCTTGGTCCAGCTTATACTTCTCAAGATCTATAGGCACCTTCCTATGTAGTTGGTGCTAACTACAGGGTTTTAATCTACTGCACCTGTCACTTCCAAGGCAGTTCCCTCTGTTTGATTTAGCTTCTTCTGTTTGCTGGTCTCTTCAGTGTCTAATTTCCGCCCTGACACAAGGGGGCGGTGGTGGACACTTTTTAAGGCTCACTTATTCAGTCGTGCTATGGGGAGGGAGGAACACTGCAGACAAATAACACTGTGTGCTCGCAGTGTCTTGGCCACATTGGGTTTGCCCCCGCTCACGGCGTTTGTGCTTTCCTTGTCTACACTGCTTAGGCTCTAGGTTGCTCTGCCAGGAACTGTCTGAGGCTGGCCCTGGGTTGTATGCACTTCTCAGGTCTAAGCCACTCAGGTTCAGGTACTCGTTCTCCACAAAGTGCAGACTTGTTTGGGCCTGCGTTTTGTGCCCTTCCCAAGTCCGAGCAGTTCAGGTGACCAGGTGCTTGTCAAGCATGGTCGCTGCGACTTATTGCCTCCCTCATCCCTGCTGCTCAGTTTTCTTGGTGTACAATGGGCACGCCTTCTCAGGTGTGCTGTGTGTCTCTTCTGGGGAGCTGATCTCTGGCTGTGACCCTCCTGGTGGATGTCAACTATCCAGAATCCCAAGAAGTCTTGGTTATCAATGAAGCCTGCTTGCAGTTTGGTAGATGACGCCTCTCTGGGGCCACGATTGCCCCCTTCTGGCTCTGGCTGCCCTTGCTTGCCTGTTTCCGTGGGGGAATGGGCCGGTCCACAGCCGGCAAGCTCTGCTGCTCAGTCCTTTGTTCTGTGAGTGGGCCTGGTGGTGTCTTAGGTTAGGGCTTTTTGTGGGATAACTATCCCACAGTCTGGTTTGCTATCTCAAGTTAGTTCCCTCAGATTGCCCTCAGGGCATTCAGGCTTGGTCTTTACCCTAAGCAAGGCAGCCTGTGCCTCCCTGCCCAGCCCCTGCTTGCTAGTGGCGGATATGGGCGTCTGTTCTGCTTCTTCACTGGGAGTTACCATTGTGCACGTAATCTGTGGGTTTTGGTTATTTATTTATTCCCACCCCCCCCCCACCCCCCCAGTTATGTTGCCCTCTGAGGTTCCAAGGCTCGCCACAGACTTGCCAGTGAGAGTGTTTCCTGGTGTTTGGAAACTTCTCTCTTTTTTAAGATTCCCTTCCCAGGATGGATCTTTGTACCTACCTCTTTTGTCTCTCTTTTTATCTTTTATATATTTTTTCCTACCTCCTTTCGAAGACAATGGGCTGCTTTTCTGGGTGCCTGATGTCCTCTGCTAGCATTCAGAAGTTGTTTTGTGGAATTTACTCCACTTTCAAATGTTCTTTTGATGAATTTGTGGGGGAGAAAATGGTCTCCCCATCCTATTCCTCTGCCATCTTAGGACCCTCCTCCCACTTCCGGAGATATCCTTTTAGGTAGGTAGAATTGCTTGGAAAGTGAAGTTGCTTAGTCGTGTCCGACTCTTTGTGACCCCATGGACTGTAGCCCACCAGGCTCCTCCATCCTTGGGATTCTCCAGGCAAGAATACTGGAGTGGGTTGCCATTTCCTTCTCCAGGGTATCTTCCTGACCCAGGGGTCAAACCTAGGTCTCCTGCATTGTAGGCAAATACTTTAACCTCTGAGCCACCAGGGAAGCCCTTGATAAAAACTAGCAGGCTAAAATGAGCAAAGTGTGTGCAATAGTGAGGAGACACCTTGGAAATAAGTTTGGAGGAGTGGGCAGGGTTATATCTTAAAACCTTCTGAAACAAACAAAAAGGATGGGAACTTTATTCTGAGGTTTCCAGAGAGCCAAGGAAGATATTTGAGCACACGAAGGTCATGGTCAAAGTTGAGCTTGGAAGATGTCCAAGAGATCATTTGTCAGATGACTCAAGGCCAACTGTGATAGGCACGATACCATTCAACTGTGTTGACACTGGAAGTAAGGAGAGTAGGGAAGCTGTTATCCCCATTGATCAACTGGGTGAGGTTAAGGGTCTGAAATGAGTGGACTGTGTGGGGAAGGAGAGGGGAACAGAAACTGGGTGAGAAAGGAGAGAAGCCTGATGTCTAAGCTGTGCTCTGGGTGCCTGGGATATGGAGGCAGCTCACAGAGATGGGATGTGGGTTGAGAAGAGTTTGAAGAGTCACATCTCCTGACTCATCCCTACACGGTATCTGTAAACCATCTGTTTCTGGAGCCTCATCTTCCTGAAGGGAGGTAGCCCCCAGCTTCTGGGCTTCCAGTATTTTAAGTGGTGGCTTCCCTTCATGCTCTCATCCTTCAGGAAGCCCAGTGAATATATTGCCACCATCTTGGAGCTCAGTGCACTTGTGGCAAAGCGGAACCAGCAGATCTTCTTGCACATGGACTTTCTGTACTTCCTCACCCCAGACTGGTGGCGCTTCCGCAGGGCCTGCCGCCTTGTACACGACTTCACAGATGCAGTCATTCAGGAGCGGCGCCACACCCTTCCCAGTGAGGGTACTGATGATTTCCTCAAGGCCAAGGCAAAGACCAAGACTTTGGACTTCATTGATGTGCTTCTGTTGACCAAGGTGGGTTTCTCTGGGATCTGAGTTTAGGAAGTAGAATGGACTTTGATCTGATCAGAGAACTTAAATAAGATACAGAGGGTACTGGGGAGTCATGGAAGGTGCTTGAGGAAGGGAAGTATGGGTCAGAGAAAAGTTTTATAGATGATTGTGTGGAATACTGTCTGCAGGGACTGCTGTGTCTGAAACTGTCAAGGGCCTGAGATTTTAGTCTACTTCCAAGTTGATAAATTGTCTCTCTCTCTGTGGGTTGTATGTATGCAGAACCTTGGATCAGAGCAGAGCATTAATTTCAGTAGTCAAAGTAGAACTTAGCTCTGGTTCTCCATTTGCAAATTCTCTTGAGGGCACCATGATGCTTTTACCTGTACATGCAGCCATGCTGGCATCACAGCAGAATTACCTCTAGATTTTGAAATTTGGAACCCATACAGGACAGTTAATACTTCTGCCCCTTCTTCCCTAAAGTGGGTAGGGAAAGGTATATGGATAGGCATAGGAAGATGGAGAGAGAGAGGGAGAGAGGAGAGAGGAAAAGAGAGAGATTGTTTGGAGTTTAAATAAATCATCTTTGGTGAGAAAGCAGTCTATGATTTTATAGGTTTAATACCCATTCCCTATCTCTATGATAAAAAGATCTTTGGATTTACTCACGAAGCCTGTGAGCAGATATCTTTGGGAACAATACTCGATCTCTAGCTTCCAAAACAAGTTGGTAGTTGATCATCCTGTAACCCAGGTGGACATTAACATTTTTTCTCCAGAATCCCTCATCATGTCAAAACATAAAAATACTAATGGATCATTGATTCCTATCACCAGGCACAACATAGGAGGCAAAGAAATAGAGACATCTGGAGTGGGCATAAGAGGTCTAGGAGTTCAGGATGGGCTTGGGTTTCTGGATGGATGATGGAGATTCAAAGGTTGTTGCAGTTTAGGCTCAGGGACTATGAGCTAGTGTGATTCTGGGGATTTTGCTTTCTCTTCAGGATGAAGATGGGAAGGGATTATCAGATGAAGATATCCGGGCTGAAGCTGACACCTTCATGTTTGAGGGTGAGAGTCCCAGTGTGGGACTACTTAGAAGGCTGGGTCTCTCTACTCCAGGATGCTGTCAAGGGAACCTTGGACCACTCAACCCCTCCCCATCCTCCCTATGGGCGGGTATTGCCAGCACTCTCTGGTGCTGAAGTAGCCCAGAGATCCAAACCTTTCTATATACCCCTCAGGCCATGACACCACAGCTAGTGGCTCTCCTGGGTCCTGTACAACCTTGCAAAGCACCCAGAATACCAGGAGCGCTGCCGGCAAGAAGTGCAAGACCTTCTGAAGGACCGTGAGTCTAAAGAGATTGAGTGGTGAGTGCAAGTCCTCATGGTGTGCTCCTGAGCCCCTCTCATTGACTCTGTTTCCTGGCTAGGGATAAGGGAAATTTTGTGTGAGTTTTGTCGTTATTACTTAGTGGGAATAGTAGCAAAGCTCAGAAGCTGGATCTGTTACTCAGCATGGATAGCAGGGGAAATTTTTCTGGCTTTGGGGACAGAAACTTGAATTTCTGAGATAACTGGTGACAATGAGGAAGGGCAGATGTTGCTACTTAGCACATATTCAGTATGTGAACTTCCCCTCCACTCTGTTACGTTTCTCTCTAAAAATCACATGTTTTCACACATCTTCACTCCATGAGTGTTTGCTGATCTCCTGCCCCCTATATCCTCATATGATTTAGTCCAGGATTCACATGGAACTCGTAGGGACTAAAGTCATTCACCATCTGTCCAGGGATACCCGCATCTTCTTCCATCCAGTCCCCATTCAACAAACACTGGTACACTGCCTCCTTCTTCTCAGTTCTATGATATCTCCAATTCTTCTAAGTCCCATTCTGTGTCTTAGAGACTCAGGAAGGACCAGACCCAGTCTTGCCTTCCAGGAGCTCTCAGCCTGGTGAGGAATAGTCCCAGGTCAGAGCACTCTCAGTGTAGATGGCCAGGGTGGGGTTTCGATTTAGAGAGGAAAATCGAGGTTGGAAAAAATGTCCTCAACTTAGATCTTCCAAGATGAGCAGTAGATATTTTCAGGTGCATTTGAGGTGTTCTATGGTCAAGAAATAGCAAGGCCAAAATGAAGAGATGGAGAGTAAGAGGATGTAGGGGAGAAAGGAAGTGAGAGGCAGGAGGGAGGGAGGGGTTCAATTTGTACATGTGACTGACTGTGTAAGGTAGACTAATTAATAAGATCAACACACACTACTCCAGACTGTGGAATGGATAACAATTTTGGATATTGAAATAATATAGTTTAAATATAGTCTGAGATTTTAGCATGGAGACCATATGCACATTTTGTTAAATTAACCTTTGAATACTCTCGTTGCTATGGTGAGTCATATATTCTACCTGGATGGAGAAACATCTATATGTTCATATGGCATACAGACACTAGCATTTCTTGCTACATTTAAACCAGGTAATTGATATCATCATCATCTTTTCTATTATTTCTCATAGGAAAGCTAACAATGTATGGATATAAATTTCTTGCCCAGTGAACATGGTAACACTACATATGGAGTGTCATATCAATAGGAAAAATAAAGCCTGTTTCATAAAAGCTCTTGTAACAACTGGAGAGCTAGATGGAAAAAATGAATCCAACCTCTTTCTCAAGTCTTATATGAACGTAACATCGACATGAATCAAAGACATAAAATATAAAATAAATGAATCTTAAAGGCTCCAGAGGGCTTCCCAGGTGGCACAGCGGTGAAGAATCCACCTGCCAATGCAAGAGATGCAGGAGACATGGGTTCTGTCTCTGGGTTGGGAAGATCCCCTGGAGCAGGAAATGGCAACCCACTCTAGTATTCCTGCCTGGAGAATCCCATGCACAGAGGAGCCTTGAGGGCTACAGTCCATGGGGTTGCAAAGAGTCGGACACGACTGAGCGACTGAGCAGGCACAAAGCAAAGGCTCTAGAGGAAGCCGTGGGAAATTATTTGTAGTTCTGCAGCAGAGAAGGCCCTGTTCTTGGTGCAAGTCCAGGAGCTGTACAAGAAGACACTGATTTACTGTTGCATGAAAAAGATACAGACCAGGGTGTACATTCTACAGCATGCTATTAACACTATATAACTTTTAAAATGCAATACACTCTCCCTGGAAGGAGACATAAAACAAAGTTACTTAGGGAAACAGTGAGGAGGGGAAATGCGTGTTGGGCCATACGAGTGTGGAGTATTCTAATTTTGAACTAGTTAACAGTACCATTTATTAAGAATTTAAATCACCACACAAATGAAGAGGATTAGGAAAAAACTCAGTCCCCCTTACTGGATCTTATCTTCAAAGTTTATAGAAGTTTTCTAGTGAATTCTCTTGTTTTCTAAATATAAAATCACTGTCTACCAAAAATGACACATTCACCCCCACATTCCAAGGGTATTTCTCTCCTCCCCGCCCCCATCTAGTTGCATTAACTAGTGTCTGTACTGCAGTAATAAATAAGAGTAAAAATTGAATCTGTTTCTTTTGCTTCTTACTCATCTACCTTTTCATTTTGTTCTGCTGTAAAGAATAATATATTTTTATACAAGTTTTTGAATATTTTTATGGCTGGATTTTGGGTATGTTGCTCAGAAAAGCTCTGAAAACATCAGACTCAATTTTGTCTGGTTCTTCTGTGATACTGCTTTCCTTTCTATCTTTTAAAAAGCCATTTAATTGAGGTACAAGGGACAAAGAAAAAGCTGTATCATTTATGTATATGAGTTAATGAATCTGGAGATATTTGATCCATCTGTGATTTTGTTCTGGGCAGAGAGGGTCTTATGGGGCACTGGGAGGGCTGGTGGTGTGTCTCTGTTTTTGCTCCCTGGATAATTGTCTGGGGGTTCCTTAGGGACGACCTGGCCCAGTTGCCCTTCCTGACCATGTGCATCAAGGAGAGTCTGCGGTTGCACCCCCCAGTCTCGGTCATCTCCCGCCGCTATACCCAGGACACTTTGCTTCCAGATGGCCGGGTCATCCCCAAAGGTACTCACAATGACTAGGGGAGGAGCTTCCTGGCGAGAAAGAGGGGTCAGTGAGGCAGTGAGGACCTAGTTCTGCTGCCCTTTCTTGTTCCACAGGTGTTATCTGCCTCATCAATATTGTTGGGACCCACCACAACCCATCTGTGTGGCCGGACCCTGAGGTGATGCCTCCCCCATTCCATACCTCCATCATCCCTGTCCATTCCCCTTGAGAGGCCCAGGGGAGACTACAGAATTCTGATTGGCAAATCAGACATCACCTCCCTCCCATTATACACACATCTGTTCTCCAAGGATGGATGTCCTGGGAGATTCCCACCCAGTAGCCTTGTCTTGTCTTGCCCCCAGGTCTATGACCCCTTCCGCTTCGAGCCAGAAAACATCAAGGGGAGGTCACCTCTGGCTTTTATTCCCTTCTCAGTGGGTCCCAGGTGAGGGTAGTGGGCATCTGAGGTAGGGATGGGGTGGTGTGTTGGGGGTTCTGGGACTGAGATTCCAGACATGACTCTCTGGCAGGGGAGTGGGAAAAATGAAGATGGTCAGAGTTTTGGCTCTCCTTCCCTCCCCTCCCCTGGAAGTGATAGGAAAGTGTTTGGGGAGTGACCGTGGGTCCAAGGAGGGGGTCTACATTGTGCTGGGAGTCCTGTTTCCCTGCCTGCTGGTCTATGTCCCTGACTGGGTTTTCAGTCAGGCTCAGACAGTCAAGCCTATGTAGGGGTCTCAGGCAAGGTTCCTATTCTCTATCACTGTGGGTGGGGGTGGGAGTTGTGAGCTAGGTTCTAGGAGCGATGGGGCCTGGATGAAGGCTCCTAGCACAGTCAGAGACCTCACTCTGGCCCACAGGAACTGCATCGGGCAGACATTCGCCATGACGGAGATGAAGGTGGTCCTGGCGCTCACGCTGCTGCGCTTCCGCTTCCTGCCGGGGGAGGAGCCTCGCCGGAAGCCAGAGCTGATCCTGCGCGCGGAGGGCGGACTCTGGCTGCAGGTGGAGCCGCTGAGCGCAGGCCAGCAATGACACAGCGGTCCCTTCTCTCCTGGAATCCTCCCGTGGCCTAGCCACCTCCCTGAAAATTCCCAGGAATAAAAACTACGTGGTCACTTCTGCGCTAGTCTCATCAAGAGCCAGCAGGGGACGCTTGGTATTTTCTAGGTTCAACAGGACGCGAGTGGCTGTGAACTTGGGAGATTAGGAGGAATGTGTGCGGGAGGGAACAGTGATGTGGTAGCTGGAGCTCCAACCTGAGTCATGAGGGTAAGACGACTCGTTAGGGAAGGTTGACCAGAGAGCTTGATGTAGCTAGCCAGGTCAGATTCACTCCCTGCTATTGTACTACCAAGGTCACCATCCCAGTCTGCCATTTACTAGCTGTTTTGTTTGGGGGAAATTGTTTCTCTCTGAAAGCCTCATTTTATATTACATAATAGTAGCCACATCATTGCGCTGTTGTGGAGACCGAATAAACAAGCATGTGCAAAGTGACTGATTCAATATCTGGTAAGCATCAGTACTCAATAAGAGTTTACTTCTTCCTTTGTTTATGTATCACTTTCTCAAATTCAAAATGCTTCAAAGTCATACAAGTCATATTTAAGTTTTGAGACAGGTGGAAACTTGCTGTTGAAGAAAACTATCAGTAGAAGAGTCAGAAATTAAAAAAAACAAAAAAAAAACCACATAGTTACATCTATTACACAGTAGCCAGGGGCTTTAATGTGAAGCTGACGTGAAGTTAGGTACTGAAAAAACAACTTTTTCCCTTCACAGAGACATGACCCAGGATTTCATTTTTGTCTTGCTGTTCTAGGAAGTGGAGGTCAAGCAGGTTCACATTAGTCAGAGAAGTTGGAGGTGGCAGGAGTGGGACCACTTCCTTCAGCACCTGGGACAGTAGCTGCCCCAGGATTAGGCACCCCCTGCCCCATGACTCAGGCCGCAGGGGCTCCTGGGGCAAAGTCCTAGTCTCAGACCCTTTCAGGAGTCTACAAGTTGGGGGACAGAAGACTTAATGGCTAACTTATAAGAAAGAAACCCTGTAACATAAAAAGAGCAAGTATTTAATATATTCTGAGTTGAAAATCACATTGGTTTTTCTTTGCCTTCAGAGTTCTTATTTAAAATGTTTATCTTGTACCCTAAATGATACCTTATCATAGAAGAAAATGTGAATAAAAAAATAAGTAAAAATCATGTCCATAACCCAAACTTATCAAAGTAATCACTGTTCATATCCTATCACACATAGTGCCACATTTTAAATGTATATGTAATCCTTATACCAGTAAAAATTTGGCTTTACATCTGAATGTATTACAATTACATCATATATCCCCTTTAAAAATGCTGTTTTACTGACTACCAAGCACATGAAAGGATGCTCAACATCATTAGAGGTTATTGAAATGCAAATCAATGCCTGAATGTGATACTGAGAGGGTAACAGGGAGGAAGGCCAGGGGTCTCCAATCGGAGGAAATAGGCTGCAAGTGTCAGACATTTTCATCTCTCTTAAGTGGCAGGAGGAAACAAACTAGCGATATTTTTTTCTTCTCTATACAAATTTAAAAGGAGATTTTTTCTAAAATACTGTGTTGCCATAATGACACCTGGTTTCACCTGAAAGTAACTATTCTCAAACCTTGAGTTAACCAATGCACTTTCTTATGGAAATGTTGTCTTAAGCTATGTTAATGTACTATGCATTTACCCCAAACTCTTGTCTTCAAGTCGGTTCCACCTAATGGCTCAGAACCTACTTGACAAACCAGCATGTTATACGCAGATATTGTTCCCCTAATTTATATAAATGAAACTATTTGTATGGTAATCTGCCTTTCTACAAGATTCAAGTCAATCATTTTATGGCCCATTTGGTGCCAAGATTATCCCAAAATAAATCTTATGGGTGAGAGGCCTGGTGCCATTCGGAGTTTTAAGACATTCCTTTCTTTCATTAACAGACTGCTAGTGACTATATAACATCCAGCTGAAGACTAGCAGGGGGGTACTCCTTCTGCCTCCTTCTGATATCTATGTCAAAAACTTTCTCTATCTCCTTTATACTTTAATAAAACTTTATCACACAAAACCTCTGAGTGATCAAGCCTCGTTTCTGGCCCTGGATTGAATTCTTCTCTTCCGGAAGCCAAGAATCCTGGCATCTTTTCATTCACCAACAACCTTTCAATACCATTTCACACCCACAAGGATCACAAGAATATGAAACAATGGAAAATAAAAAGTTTTGGTGAGGATGTGAGATAATTGAAATCCTTATACACTGTGTTGGGAATGTAAAATGGTGCAGCCACTGTGGAAAATAGTCAATAAATTAAACCTAGAATTATGATTGATCCAGCCATCTCATGCTTAGATATGTACCCAAAAGAATTGAAAACAGATACTTGTACATGATTCTTTGTAGTGACACTGTCCATAATTGCCAGAAGTTGAATATTTGGGAAACAATCCAAATATCTATTAACAGATGAATGGGTAAATAAAATAGGGTATCATAATAAGGAATATTATTGGGTCATAAAAACGAATGAAGCACTGATATATACTCCAACATTAACAAACTTTGAAAACATGCTAAATGAAGGGGGCCGGACACAAAACATCCATATTATATATTTTCATTTATATGAAATGTGCAGAATAGGTAAATCCATAGAGAGAGATTCACAAGATGGAGGGTGGAGTGGGAAATAGAGAGTGACTGCTATTGGGTACCTTACTCCTTTCAGATGATGAAAATATCTTGAAACCAGACAGAGGAGATGTGGTGGCTGTACAGTATTGTGAATGTACTAGATGCATGGAATTGAACCTTTTATAATGGTCAAAATAGTGCATTTTATCCTTTGTGAATTTTGCATCAAGAAAAAATGCTACTTTAACCTAATTTTTTTCTTGCTAATCTAGGTTTTTATATAATAATATATTGTGAACATCCTCCCACAACATACAGTCATCATCTGGGGGTCTTTAAAAATCTTTAAGTGTTAAGTATTCAAGTCACTCTTTTTTTTTTCCCCATTATTTATTTATTTATTTTTATTTTACTTTACAATACTGTATTGGCTTTGCGATACATTGACATGAATCCACCACGGGTGTACACGAGTTCCTAATCCTGAACCCCCTTCCCACCTCAAGTCACACTTTATTTCTGTAAATGGCTTTACGTTAGGAAAAAGCTTAGTTTATCTCACTGTGTAAGGATTCTCTTTATGCACTTTGATGGCTTGATATATCACAAGTTACAAATTGAGTTACTCTTAATCACATACCTTTCGGTGTAGAAATTTCATTTATATGTAATAGATACACATACATGAAACACTTTTCATACAGCATGTAATACCTGTGACTCCAGACACTGTTCACTTGATCCTAGTAACAGAGGTAACTAAGACTCATGTAGGTTCACTCCTCCAGTCCCCAAAGGCCTGTGTTTATTACCTTTTTTACTGAGAAGGAATGTGAAGTTCAGAGAGGGCACATCAGCTGGAGAATGGCAAAGACCAGCTTTGACGATAAGCCTTCTGACCCAAAGCCCAGTGTTTGCCCAAGTCCTCATTCTGTTATGAAATTAGGAAACAATGGCAGTTATTCATGCTTGGTGCTGACTCTGAGCCTGGGAGTGTTGTTATAACCACTTAACTCATTTAAATTCATTTGAGAGGAGCATGCTCAAATTTAGTCTGCTGGTCCTGATTTAAATCCTGGAACCTGAAGTCCTTTTTTTTTTTTTTTAAACCAGGATGCATCTGGCTTTTCATAGTTTGTATATGTTGTATCCTGCTGCATGGCAGGCAGGGCATTAAGCATGCAATAAGCATATTACTACCATAAAACTAAGCATTTTTCTTTCTAATTTTTAAAATTTTGAAAATTAAAAATTTTATAAATTTCAAATTATATTTTATAATTTATAATCATATAGATTAGCAATTACAATGAAAAACATTTTACTAGATTCATCTAAGGAAAGGAAACAATTGGTTAGATGTAGACTATGTGTAGTCAAAGGCCGCCTTTGACTATGTGGATCACAACAAACTGTGGAAAATTTAAAGAGCTGGGAATATCAGACCACCTGACCTGCCTCCTGAGAAATCTGTGTATGCAGGTCAGGAAGCAACAGTTAGAACTGGACATGAAACAACAGACTGGTTCCAAATTGGGAAAGGAGTATGTCAAGGCTGTATATTGTCACCCTGCTTATTTAACTTCTATGCAGAGTACATCATGAGAAATGCTGGACTGGAAGAAACACAAGTTGGAATCAAGATTGCTGGGAGAAATATCAATAACCTCAGATATGCAGATAACACCACCCTTATGGCAGAAAGCAAAGAAGAACTAAAGAGCCTCTTGATGAAAGTTAAAAAAAAAGAGTGAAAAAGTTGGCTTAAAACCCAACATTCAGAAAATTAAGATTATGGAATCAGGTCCCATCACTTCATGGCAAATAGATGGGGAAGCAATGGAAACAGTGAAAGACTTTAATTTTGGGGGCTCCAAAACCACTGCAGATGGTGACTGCAGCCATGAAATTAAGAGATGCTTGCTCCTTGGAAGAAAAGTTATGACCAACCTAGACAGCATATTAAAAAGCAGAGACATTACTTTGCCAACAAAGGTCCATCTAGACAAAGCTATGGTTTTTCCAGTAGTCATGTATGGGTGTGAGAGTTTGACTATAAAGAAAGCTGAGTGCTGTAGAATTGATGCTTTTGTACTGTGATGTTGGAGAAGACTCTTGAGAGTCCCTTGGACAGCAAGGAGATCAAACCAGTCCATCCTAAAGGAAATCAGTCCTGAATATTCATTGGAAGGACTGATGCTGAAACTGAAACTCCAATACTTTGGCCACCTGATGCAAAGAACTGACTCATTTGAAAAGACCCTGATGCTGGGAAAGATTGAAGGTGGGAGGAGAAGGGGATGACAGATGGTTGGATGGCATCACCAACTCAATGGACATGAATTTGAGTAGGCTCTGGGAGTTGGTCATGGACAGGGAAGCCGGGCATGCTGCAGTCCATTGGGTCTCAAACAGTTGGACATGACTGAGCAACTGAACTGAACTGAGACACTTAACAGAACCATTGTTCCTTCTACTCTGCTCTCCCACTCCAGGTATTGGGTGTTAAGATTTCAATTTTTCTGTGCCTACACAATCAAGGACATGGTCATGACTGGATTGCTGAGGTGTCCCACCTCTTTGGAGAATGTAATAGTTGGGTCCTGATGGGGACCTTAGGTGGGCTACTTTGTCCGGTTTAGGTAGGGACCGTTTACAAAATATGAGCTGGGTAAGCAAGAAATACTTCTCGCTATCTGGCTTTATAAGGATTAAATCCGTAGCCACTGCAGTCACTATTCAGCACAGAGAACAGGATGAGTACTCTGTACATTGGGAAAAGAGGCAAAAAATGAGTTTAGATAGTTATACATATATATATATCAGGAAAAATTTTATGAGCCTGAATTTTCCATCTTGCCATACTTAGAAACTTTTCTAAGAAACGTCAATGATTAACTGAGAAATCTGTTCCCTGTAAGGTATATATTGGATTGTCTGTACCCCTTAGCCAAAATCACATGTATGCTGACCTCCCCTCTTACCCCTTTAGAGTAGTTTCTCCGAGCTATGTGACAGGCTGTATCCTGGGCTATAGTCCTCAGTAGGGTCTCTGAATTAAACTGAAACTCACTGCTCTTACACAGTGTGTTTTTCATTTCAGTTGACAACAGGACCAATGGGAACCATCAAGTGTAGCACTCTGGGAGCTAGCATCAGTTGAGAGCTGACACCACCCCCAGGGCAGGGAGTAGCTGGTCCTGGAACACAGAGAGATGAGCTGAAACTGAAAGCAGGTGGCCATTGGAAAGGATAAATGTCAGTCCTCTAATCCCGTCTGAAGATGCCTTCCACTGACCAAATGTCATCTCCTTTCTCTACCCAGAGAGGCTGTAGGTAGATGGCTAAAACCTCCTGTTGTAACAGGGAAGAACAAATGTGACTTTACATCAGATCTGTTCCTTTATCTCTAACCTTTGTGCTGTGTTGCCAGTGCTTAGGCATGCTGACTCTGCACCTTCATAAAAGAATATTGCCTATAGCCTGAAATATACATGATAGCCCTTTCTCAAGACTTTGCCTCCCAGGATTGACCTTTAAAGCCATAACACTTTTCGTTCACTGTTGTTGTTGAATCCCTAAGTCACTTCCGACTCTTTGCAACCCCATGGACTGCAACACACCGGGCTCCTCTGTCCTCCACTATCTCCCAGAGTTTGCTTAAATTCAGGTCCATTGAGTTGGTGATGCTATTTAACCATCTCACCCTCTGCCTCTCCCTTCTTTTTTCACCTTCAGTCTTTCCCAGCATCAGGGTGTTTTCCAGTGAGTGGGCTTTTTGCACGGTGGCCAAAGTATTGGAGCTTCAGCTTCAGCAACAGTCTTTCCAATGAATATTTAGGGTTGAATCTTTAACTGATTTCTTTTAGGATTAACTCTTTGCATCCCAAGGGACTCTCAAGAGTCTTCTCCAGCACCACAATCCAAAAGCATCAATTCCCTGGAGCTCAGCCTTCTTTATGGTCCATCTCTCACATCCACACATGATTACTGGGGAAAACATAGCTTTGACTATGTGGCCCTTTGCTGGCAAAGTGGTGTCTCTGCTTTTAATACACTGTCTACGTTTGTCATAGCTTTCCTTCCAAGGAGCAAGCATCTTTTACTTTCATGGCTACAAGCACTGTTTGCAGTGATTTCAGAACCTAAGAAAAGAAAATATGTCACTGATTCCACTTTTCTCTCTTCTATTTGCCGTGAAGTGATGGGACTGGATGCCATGATCTCATTTTTCTTTTAAATGTTGTGTTTTAAGGCAGCCTTTTCACTCTTCTCTTTTATCCTTTTCATTCATATACAGATAAAATGCTGCAAAACAGAAAATGCTTGTCTTCTTGCAGGTTTACATAAATATCTTGACAACAGCTGCATGGACAGCTTCAAGAACAAGGGATTATCACATCTCCTCCAGTGTCTGGCTGGACCCAAGAAGTCTACAACAACCAACCACATCACCTCCCTTTCTAGTGTAAAAGAAGCCTGACTTCTAACTCCAGTATGATGCTTCATTGGCTCAGTTGACCAGCTTCCTGGTCTGCTAGCTTTCCAGATAAAGTTACTATTCTGTGCCCTAGCACCTTGTTCTTTGTCTGCCTTGTGGTGAGCAGTAGAAATCTGTGCTCAGTAATGCTACTGTAGTCCATCTCAACCTGGGTCAATTTCAACTCCACATGTTGCTACAGTTGGGGTTCACTCACCTCCTGTGTACCTGTCAAGTACCTCTGCCCCCTGACTAAGCAGATACCTGAATGGAGAGCAAAATCCTGCCTCTCTCCCTATAGGCACTTTCCTCTCTTTTTGAGTGAGTTCTTGGGGGCTCTCTCCATTGGTTTTTGGGTGAGAAACTCCTCTTTCCCCCTTCAGAGAAGTGTTCTCTATTGCCCCCTACCCCCACTGAGTGCCCCCACTTCTGAGTGGTTGGAGTGGTCAGAACTAGCATCACCCAATAAATCCTAACCAAGGGAAGTGAATGCAATTTACAATGGGTCTTTTGGACCTTCCTGAAGTTTTTCTTGAGCCTTACGTTTTCCAAAACCAGCCCATTTGTTCTCCTGATATGTATGCCAAGAAGTTGGCAGCCCCAGTTTACAGATCTGCTCAGCTCAGGCTCTGTGTGCCTTCAGGGGCTGGTTAGGTTTCTTGACCTTTATTCTGGTGAGTGAGATGCAACAGTTACTTCCTACTTGAATGTCTGGCTAGATTTCATCATCAATGTGGGGGTCCAGTACAGCTGTGTGCATGTATTAGTTGTTGAGTCATGTCTGAATCTTTGTGATCCCATTTTCTGTGTAGGCTTTCAGGCTCTTCTGTCCATGGAATTCTCCAGGCAAGTGTTCTGGAGTGTAGCCATTCCCTTCTCCAGGGGATCTTCCTGACCTATGAATTGAGCCCAGGTCTCCTACATTGCAGGCAGATTTCTTACCATCTGAACCACCAGGAAAGGCTAATACCTGCTTTTCCCACATAATGACATGGGGGTGAAACTGCCTCCCTTTCTCTGTGTATTTCAGTGTGTTTGAGGAAGTAAGCAATAATGACACCTTTTTAAAAAGTCTATTTGATTACCCCAACTTGTGCTGGGTCTTTACAGTCCTAGCAAGGCTTAAGGGAGCATGGGTGGTAATCTTTATTCAAGACCCACTCCTCCATGTCTTCAAAGGCTATGTGCTCGTGGAGGACTTTCCTGATGTCCAGTCTAGAGCAGCCCCCCTTGGTCACTTTCCAGCACATCTCACGCTGTTGATTTCACTCATTATTGCCATCACCTGACTTGTTCTTATTTCCTGTTGGCCTCCTCCATCAGACAAGAGCGCCATAATCCAGAGACTTGTCTATCTTGTTTACTTCATGTCCTGAGTTCTAGCAGAGTGTGTGGTACACAATAGGTAGTCAAACACAGTTTTGTTGTTGTTGTTGAACAATCAACTACCTGGGAAAATAAATCTACTTTTTGATTTACAGAGGAGGATATGAGACTCAGAGAAGGCAACTGAATTGCCCAAGGCCACATGGTCAGTGAGGCAGAGCTGAGACTTTGAACTCAGTGAATTCTGTTGAAGGCAGAACTTGTACTTTCCCAAGAGATGAGTGTTGACTTAAAACAAACAAAGATGCACAACGTGAGAGTTGTGTGTTAGTTTTTGGGGGCAGGGGGGCAAAATGAGAACTGCAGCCAGGGATAGAGTATCTCAGATAGGTCTAAGGAATTTCTCCAAAGAGGTAGTGGGGAACGAGAATATACGTGATTTTGGTGAAGGTGGAGTTCATGCTGTTGGGACCAGACTCCGGACATGACAGGCTCAGTGAGTTACACTAGGCCTAAAACCTGAGTCATGTTTCTGGGAATTATACCCTTGAGCTAAACCTGAGTCATACCCTTGAGCTAAACCTGAGTCATTCAGTTCAGTTCAGTCACTCAGTCGTGTCTGACTCTTTGCGACCCCATGAATTGCAGCACGCCAGGCTTTCCTGTCCATCACCAACTCCTGGAGTTCACTCAGACTCACGTCCATTGAGTCCGTGATGCCATCCAGCCATCTCATCCTCGGTCGTCCCCTTCTCCTCCTGCCCCCAATCCCTCCCAGCATCAGAGTCTTTTCCAGTGAGTCAACTATTCGCATGAGGTGGCCAAAGTACTGCAGCTGCAGTTTTAGCAACATTCCTTCCAAAGAAATCCCAGGGTTGATCTCCTTCAGAATGGACTGGCTGGATCTCCTTGCAGTCCAAGGGACTCTCAAGAGTCTTCTCCAACACCACAGTTCAAAAGCATCAACTCTTCGGCGCTCAGCCTTCTTCACAGTCCAACTCTCACATCCATACATGACCACAGGAAAAACCACAGCCTTAACTAGACGGACCTTAGTCGGCAAAGTAATGTCTCTGCTTTTGAATATACTATCTAGGTTGGTCATAACCTTTCTTCCAAGGAGTAAGCGTCTTTTAATTTCATGGCTGCAGTCACCATCTGCAGTGATTTTGGAGCCCCCCCAAATAAAGTCTGACACTGTTTCTACTGTTTCCCCATCTATTTCCCATGAAGTGATGGGACCAGATGCCATGATCTTCATTTTCTGAATGTTGAGCTTTAAGCCAACTTTTTCACTTTCCTCTTTCACTTTCA
>SJXQ01002748.1:0-14982 GCA_006408695.1 Aepyceros melampus
ACTACATTCACATGGCACAAGGGTGGACTGCAACAGCCATAGAGGCATGCCACCCAAACTCCCCCTTAAGAAGGGACTTTATACCTGTGAAGAGTGAAGTTAACTGACCGTTTCCAGCTCCAACACATTAGGAATCCACCACAGCATTTGAGCTGAAGTCCCCCTCTGAGTACTCCACCAGATGGCAGAGGTCCAGGGTTTGGCCGTCTCTGCTCATTGGAGGATCTCGTCCCATGGGACATTTGAACTGCTGCTTCTTAGACTGAGGTATGGTCTGATACTTAAACACACAGGGAGGCTCAGACTTAAACTTGTAGCGTGCAGGCTTTTTTTTCTGCATATTTCTGGCTCCCTTTAACATTAGCCCAGTAAATCTCTTGTACTTTCAATTCCAGAGGATTCAACCAACGTATCTCATGTACACCTCAGTACCCTTGGACAGTGCCTGGCACATGGTAGCTATTCAGATATTTAAGTGGTACTTGGTGCTAAGATAGAAAGGCAGGTCTTCTCCAGTTCTCATTTTGTAAGATGTTTTAGAAAGGGCGAGTAGAAGGCTACTCAAGTTGTCAAAGCTAGATGCAAATATTGAGCAAGAGAGTTTGTGCTGAGTATTGAAGAAACTGGAAGATGAGTCGGACCTGCAGGAGTATTACTGAAAACTCTTTTTGCCTCAATAAATGAAAAGGGTGGCGGAAATAAGGAACAAAATTAGGAAGTATTCCAGTCCGTGAAATTTTAGGGGGACAATGGCCAAGAAAACTATCTTAGAGTTGTGCCTAACACAAGGATGCCCATTTTTGTCACCATCTGAATCTTGGGAAACCCTAGTTATAGACACATCTTTGACCTCTTCTCATCCAGACTTATCCCACTGGCACAGGACAGCATCTTGACATGAACTGAGCAGGCCGCCATTGACATAAGTGTGCCTCTCGAGTTCTACTCCTAATCCCTCTGGACATGGATTTCCTAGTCAGTCAGCTGTAGGAGTAGAGTTTTACCTCAATCTTGTGGTTCGTCTTGTCTCTATGGCTCCAATAGATTTCTTCTGGGGGTCCCGTCTGCCCTTGGTTCCCCTGTACCAAGTCACCATCATTTAAACTAGCACCTGACGAAGCCACTTCTGGCCCCTGAGAGGGAAACGGAGGTATCATCTTAGGCGGCCGCTGAGAAGCAGGAGACAGTGGTTGACACGTTAAAATACTGAAGAATTACTGTATAAATACAGGCTCAATAGTCCCTCAGCTTTGTGTTAGAAAGTTCTCTGGAACCTGGACACTGTCACATTAGTTCAAGTTTATGTCAAGTAGGGAATTTCAGCAAAACCAAGATGTACTAAGTTTTAGCTCTTGCTACCAAGACTTTAAGGAAGAGAGCTGGAGCATTTCATCTCGTAGGACCAGCCCTGCACTTCTGACCATAACTTGTGCCATCACTACTACGCTTGCCCTTCTTTGGCACTGCCAGTTAGAACAAGCATCCAGCCCCAGGTTGTGGGGACCACACTGCCTACAAGACCCTCAAAGATCTGGCCTACCAGGGCTGTGGGGTCAATGACAAGTTGATGCCAGAGAACAGACTGATTCTATCGCACATCTCAAGCATCTGCTTTAGCTCCAGGTTTGGGGTTGGAAGAGACGGTCCCGAGCAGCAGCAGGGCTGCCCTTGGACTCCAAAGCTGGCTGAGAGAGAGACAGGTGTGAGATCCACGACAGCCGTGAGCACCCGTCTCGGATCTAATGCGGGGCAGGGGTGCGTGGAGGGGGTTAATCAGGATCCCTTACTGCTGTGAGATCTTTCACTGCCTTTCCAAGGCCACACTTCTCGTGATTACTGCCAACCAGTGATGATTATCAAACACACATGAAAGGAGGTCTGTTCCTGGGAGACGTGGGGCCACTAACAAGCAGCTTTGGTTTGACTCTCAAGCTGCATTGCAGGCTGATATAGTCCAACCTTCCTTCTGCCTTTCCTTCCTTCACTATTGCACTCTGGCAGCTCTCCAGCCTCTTCGGACCTCGCCCTCATTTTCTCACAGGTGTTCTTGCATGCTTAACCTGGCCTTGGCATCTATCTTGCAGAACCTAGACCACATTTCTTCAGCAACAGGATTCACCGTCACCATATATCAGACACCTGAAGTGATCCTACAGAAACTCACTTTCCAACTTGCTGATGCCAGGAGAACCTTCATGTTAACTGAAAAGAATATTACCAGGAAATGAAACTAGAGGCCAATCCCCCGTAAGTATTGCAAAGATCCTTAAACTTATCAAATCAGGTAAATATTTTAAAAAATCATGACCATGGAACTGATTCTGAGAATGCCAGGTTAAAGTCATTCCCCACACTAATAGAGAAGTCATCTTTGGGAAATGAAGACCAAGTCAATTTAATACCCATTTATTATAATAGCTGAACAAACGGAGTCAGGAGCAACTTTCTCACCCTGAAAGGATGTTATTGAGAGACCTACAACTTTCACAATCCTTAATTCTGAAATACTGTTGCTTCCAATCTTGGGAGAAAACATTCAACAACGACTTCTATTCAGTACCACGTTAGGGGTCATAGCCAGTGCAATAAGGCAAGGAGCGGGCTTATGATACTTATGTCTACATGTGTTAAAGTGTTGATTTACCCTATGGAAGTAGGCAAGCAGGTAAACAGGCAGTGGGTTAGACTCGAGTTCTAGCACCAGCGGCCTCAGCTCCAGTGGACTAAGGAAGGAAAGCAGTTAGAGGTTCAAGGTGCTTCACTCCACCTCCCATCTCAGAGCCTGGACACTGCGGTGCTCCCGTTGTAATTCCTTTCCATAAGCGCCCAAAGAATACCTCAAGTCTATGACAGTCAGCAGCAAGGGGTGAGGGAAGGAGTATGACTCAGATAAGACCTTGGCCAGTTAATTAGGGTTTATTCCAGAACAGTGCTTCCCCCAAGATCCTAGCCACCCTGCTTGTGAGTGAGCAAGGCTCAAGACAGGAGACAGCTTGGATTGGGAAATGAAGACCAAGTCAATTTAATACCCATTTATTATAATAGCTGAACAAACGGAGTCAGGAGCAACTTTCTCACCCTGAAAGGATGTTATTGAGAGACCTACAACTTTCACAATCCTTAATTCTGAAATACTGTTGCTTCCAATCTTGGGAGAAAACATTCAACAACGACTTCTATTCAGTACCACGTTAGGGGTCATAGCCAGTGCAATAAGGCAAGGAGCGGGCTTATGATACTTATGTCTACATGTGTTAAAGTGTTGATTTACCCTATGGAAGTAGGCAAGCAGGTAAACAGGCAGTGGGTTAGACTCGAGTTCTAGCACCAGCGGCCTCAGCTCCAGTGGACTAAGGAAGGAAAGCAGTTAGAGGTTCAAGGTGCTTCACTCCACCTCCCATCTCAGAGCCTGGACACTGCGGTGCTCCCGTTGTAATTCCTTTCCATAAGCGCCCAAAGAATACCTCAAGTCTATGACAGTCAGCAGCAAGGGGTGAGGGAAGGAGTATGACTCAGATAAGACCTTGGCCAGTTAATTAGGGTTTATTCTAGAACAGTGCTTCCCCCAAGATCCTAGCCACCCTGCTTGTGAGTGAGCAAGGCTCAAGACAGGAGACAGCTTGGCGCAAAAATCTGTACCAGGTGAGGACCAGTGTATCTGCTTCCCAGGGCCAGCCTCTCAGCCTCTTACCCTGCTGCTCCCCTTCCTCATCTGAGGCCAGTCCCACCTAGCTTGGGCGCCAGGGAAGTCCTGGCTTCTACCTCCAGGGCCTTTTTCACACCTCTCTCCCCAACCATCTTCCCAAGGTGCCAAGGGATTCTAGGATGGGCCCCATTAGGACCCAAGGGACCTTGGCTATTTCTCCTTCACCCCTAAGTTGTAAGGGACGTTTCTATGGCAGCCCTCTATCAGACAAGTCATTTAGACATGGCCAGAAGGGCGTATGGGAAACCTTGAGGCTCCTAGCCTCTCCTCCTCTGCTCAGCCTGTGAGGTCAAATCACCACCCCCCATAGGTAAACACCCACCCCTAAAGAAGGGGATCCTCCACTGTAGAGAATGGAAGGACTCTGCAGGCCAGTATCTCAGTGGTCAGGTAGGTTCCTTCTACTCCTGGTATTGACAGGGTAAGCTATGTATCTACAACATCTTTGCATACACACTTTGGTTAAATATAAAATTAGAAGTTGGACACATACTACAGGTACTGACTTCATTCATCATTTCCTGTAGTAAGCCTTCCCGGCCTCTAGATCAGCTTTGGTGAAGTCTCTTTTGTGACTCCATTTAACACAAACAGAATGTGTTGGCTTTAAGGACTTCCTGTTATGATGTTTACTGCATAACAAACTCATTGATTTCTGTGCCTGGCTTACGTTATCGATGGCCATGAGAACATTCTCATGTCAAGTGACCATAACAGAGGAAGCAACAGTAACAAGGGTACAACTTGCAAGTGTTTCAGGCTAGGCTTCAGCCATTACACGAAGTAGGGACTTCCAGGTGTTCAAATGCTGGGTTTAGAAAAAGGCAGGAGGAACCAGAAATCAAGTTGTCAACATGCACTGGATCATAGAGAAAGCAAGGGAATTCTGGAAAATCATTGACCTCTGTTTCACTAACTATGCTAAAGCCTTTGACTATGTGGGTCATAACTGTGGAAACCTCTTAAAGATACAGAAATACCAAACCATCTTTGTTTCCTGATAAACCTGTATTGCTCAAATTACCACACAAGTGCACACATCTCACACGCTAGTAAAGTAATGCTTAAAATACAAGCCAGGCTTCAGCAATATGTGAAAACTGAACATCCAGATGTTCAAGCTGGTTTTAGAAAAGGCAGAGGAACAAGAGGTCATGTGCCAACATCTGCTGGATCATTGAAAACAAGAGTTCCAGAAAAGCATCTATTTCTGCTTTATTCTCTATGCCAAAGCCTTGACTGTGTGGATCACAATCAACTGAAACATTCAAGAGATGGGAATACCAGACCACCTGACCTGCCTCTTGAGAAACCTATATGCAGGTCGGGAAGCAACGTTAGAACTGGACATGGAACAACAGACTGCTTCCAAGTAGGAAAAGAAGTAGGACAAGGCTGTATATTGTCACCCTGCTTGTTAAATTTCTATGCAGAGTACACTGGGCTAGAGGAAGCATAAGCTGGAATCAAGATTTCCAGGAGAAATGTAACCTCAGATATACAGATGACACCACCCTTATGGCAGAAAATGAAGAACTAAAGAATCTCTTGATGAAAGTGAAAGAAGAGAGTGAAAAAGTTGACTTAAAGGTCAACATTCAGAAAAGTTCATGGCATCTGGTCCCATCCCTTCATGGCAAATAGATGGGGAAACAGTGGCTGACTTTATTTTTCTGGGCTCAAAAGTCATTGCAGATAGTGACTGCAGCCATGAAATTAAAAGATGCTTACTACTAGAGGAAGCATAAGCTGGAATCAAGATTTCCAGGAGAAATGTCAATAACCTCAGATATGCAGATGACACCACCCTTATGGCAGAAAATGAACTAAAGAACCTCTTGATGAAACTGAAAGAAGAGAGTGAAAAAGTTGGCTTAAAGGTCAACATTCAGAAAACTAAGTTCATGGCATCTGGTCCCATCCCTTCATGGCAAATAGATGGGGAAGCAGTGGCTGACTTTAGTTTTCTAGGCTCCAAAGTCACTGCAGATGGTGACTGCAGCCATGAAATTAAAAGATGCTTACTCCTTGAAAGGAAAGTTATGACATACAACCTAGATAGCATATTCAAAAGCAGAGACATTACTTTGTTGGCAAAGGTCCATCTAGTCATGGTTATGGTTTTACCTGTGGTCATGTATGGATGTGAGTTGGACTATAAAGAAAGCTGAGCGCCGAAGAATTGATGCTTTTGAACTGTGCTGTTGGAGAAGACTCTAGAGAGTCCCTTGGACAGCAAGGAGATCCAACCAGTCCATCCTAAAGGAAATCAGTCCTGGTGTTCATTGGAAGGGCTGATGTTGAAGCTGAAACTCCAATGCTTTGGCCACGTAATACCAAGAACTGATTCATTGGAAGAGACCCTGATGCTGGGAAAGATTGAGGGTCGGAGGAGAAGGGGATGACACAGGATGAGATGGTTGGATGGCATCACCGACTCGATGCAAATGAGTTTGGGTGGACTCTGGGAGTTGGTGATGGGCAGGGAGGCCTGGCATGCTGTGGTTCATGGGGTCACAAAGAGTCGGACACGACTGAGCGACTGAACTGAACTGAAGCCTGTATTCAGGTCATGAAGCAAGAGTTAGGACCTTGTATGGAACAAATGACTGCTTCAGGATTTGAGAAAGGAACATGGCCAGGCTGTTTATTGTCACCCTGTTCAACTTTTATGCAAGCACATCATGCAAAATACCAGGCTGGATGAGCTACAAGCTGCAATCAAGATTGTTGGGAGAAATAAACAGCCTCAGATATGAGGATACCACTGTAATGGCAGAAAGCAAAGAGGAACTAAAGAGCCTCTTGATGAGGGTAAAAGAACAGTGAAAAAGCCAACTTAAATCTCAAAATTAAAAAAAAACAACTAAGATCATAGCATCTGGCTCCATCACTGCATGGCAAGTGGAGGGGGAAAAAGGTTGAAGCAGTGACAGATTTCCTCTTCTTGGGCTCTAAATCACTGCGGATGGTGATGGCAGCCAGGAAATCAGATGACTACTTCTTGGCAGGAAAGCTATGACAACTCTATAGACTGTATTAAAAAGGAAAGACACTTTGTTGACAAAGGTCTGTCTAATCAAGGTTATTTCCAGTAGTCACATACAGTTGTGAGAGCGGGACCCATAAAGAAGGCAGAACACCAAATAACAGATGTTTTCAAATTGCGGTGTTGGAGAAGACTCTTGAGAGTCCTAGGAAAGCAAGGAGATCAAACCAGTCAATCCGAAAGGAAATCAACCCTGAATCTCATTGGAAGGACTGATGCTGAAGTTCTAATACTCTGCCCACCTGATGTGATCAGCTGACTCACTGGAAAAGACCTCGTTGCTGGGAAAGATTGAAGGTAGAAGAGGGCAACAGAGGATGAGATGGTTGGATGGCATCACTGACTCAATGGACATGAAGCTGAGCAAACTCTGGGAGATAGTGAAGAACAGAGAAACCTGGTGTGCTGCAGTCCATGGGGCTGCAAAGAGCTGGACACGACTCAGTGAACAATCTGTGTTGTACTTGGATGAGGCACAGAGTGAAGGAGAAACCTTTGGCTTATCCCACAGTTGCAGCACTTGAACAATGTGGGCACAATGGCAATTATAAATTGCAGAGTTGGCTGGTGCTGAAAGGATGGTAGCCTCAGAAACCAACTTTAAAAAAGTCAGCTAGCTCAGGGCATGTGGCGATAGCTAGTAGCCCTTATGACAACCTTGGAAGACCGTCATATCCTACAGCTAAAGGGCTCTAATAATTAGGTTGTGGTTTTAGAGAGAGGCAAGAATTTGATAAGTTGCAAAAGAGACTTCCATGTATATTTTTATCACATTTTCCATTCTGAAGTCAAAATCCAAAAAGGAAGAAGCAGGAGTCAGACCTGGGTCAAGGTTATGCTAAGTAGCCACACCCAGGAATGTTCAGGCAGATTCCTTTGAAACCTCCAAGAAGGCCCCTCCCACCTACAAATGGCAAGCCACTGCCCAGTGTCTAAAGATCAGACAGCTTTACTTGAGGTAGATACAAGATAACACGTGTCAAGATTATCCCTGGCTTTTTTTTTTTTTAATTGCACCAGAGCAAGTAACTAGGGTCGGTGCTCAGCATACCCTGAAGACAGATATACACCATTTGCTTCAGGAGGGAAAAAACATTTATTGATATACCTATATTACTTAACACACATCAATAGGAACTGGGAAGTAGGATCTTGCAGGCGTTGGAATGGGCTGAATAGAAGGCTGGATAGGAGAGTTCTCGCCCATGATTCAGGGTTTAACATCTTAGATAAGCCATTGAAACTGCTACTACACAGCTGCGATTTTTCCTTGAAACCTGGACATAATGATTGTTAAGTTAGCCAGTGACATAGATGTTCCAGAATGGTTCAGAATATACAGGGAAGGCTCAGCTGCTCAAGGCAGTGAGAATAACCTTATGGAAGGGACACATCTTGGACTTCCCTGGTGGCTCAAGTGGTAAAGATTCTGCCTGCCAATGCAGGAGTTACAGGTTTGATTGAGGTTTGAACTGAACTGAATACTTAACAATGTTGAGCATTTTTTCATATGCCTGTTGGCATTCTGCATGTCTTCTTTGGAAAAATGTCTATTTAGGTCTTCTACCCTGGGTGGAGAAGATCCCCTGGAGGTTGAAATGGCAACCCACTCCAGTATTCTTGCCCGGGAAATCCCAAGGACAGAGGAGCCTGGTGGGCTACAGTCCATGGGTCCCAAGAGTTGGACACAACTGAGTGACTAAACAGGCACAGCTTACAGAAAACCCACCAGCTGACTATGCTCCCTCTAGTGGGGAGAGGGAGACAGCCTTCACTCGGGCACAGAGTGCAACAGGGAACGGCCATTTGTAGGCTTAGTGTGGACTATTTGTCCTCTGTAGGCTAGGACATGCTACCCTGAAACAGGTTCCCTGGGATACATGTAAATGATAGTGATCTGAATTGGTACTTGGCCTTCGAGGCAGCATGAACATTATCATAAATGGGCAACAAGCCTGGTATTGCCAGTGTTATCTTGACCTGCAGGGGTCTTTGCCATGGCTAACACACAATCATATTCTTAGTTGGTGAGGTAAGCGGGCAGCTAGCCAGTGTATGACTTGTAGACTAATTTTAAAAAGATCTGTGCTGGTAAAAATGGTGTCAACCACAACAACGTGAAATCGTTTCTTTACGTCTAGTTTCCAGATTCAAGCAGTTCTCAGACCCAGATCCCATTGCTTGAAATCAGAGTTCTATTGAAGGATGACTCTGGAATGCTACAAGCATTTACCATATAACTATTCGGGTCCTCTGTCAAGGCCACATACCAGAGTAGTACATAGACCTGAAGTCAGCCTCTTGTGACTGCACTGAGCTGAAACTCAAAACAGGAGACTGAAAATGCCAACCTGGTCCATCGGAGCAGGTGCCAGTAACAGTAACAGCTGTAGCTCAAGGTAGTCTAAGTCTAATGGACCCAGGGGCGTATCTTCAGCTCTAGAAAGTATCATTTCCTAAGCCTGAGTGCATACTTAAGATGGATGGACTCGAATCTGGAAGAGCTCTCAATTCATTCCTTGGCCTGGGGTGTCGGGCAAAGGAGGAACCATTTCCTATGAAGGGTGGGACTTAAGTCTCTTCTGGAATACTGGTTCTAAGTAATACTGAAGCTAGAGAGCAGTAGTAGCAGACACGTGGTATGAGGACCACGAGCACTTCATCCTTCACTGCATTTATGATCTCGGTAAGTATAAAGGGTCATGGCAAGTGTCAAGACAAAACAGGAGACTGAAAATGCCAACCTGGTCCATCGGAGCAGGTGCCAGTAACAGTAACAGCTGTAGCTCAAGGTAGTCTAAGTCTAATGGACCCAGGGGCGTATCTTCAGCTCTAGAAAGTATCATTTCCTAAGCCTGAGTGCATACTTAAGATGGATGGACTCGAATCTGGAAGAGCTCTCAATTCATTCCTTGGCCTGGGGTGTCGGGCAAAGGAGGAACCATTTCCTATGAAGGGTGGGACTTAAGTCTCTTCTGGAATACTGGTTCTAAGTAATACTGAAGCTAGAGAGCAGTAGTAGCAGACACGTGGTATGAGGACCACGAGCACTTCATCCTTCACTGCATTTATGATCTCGGTAAGTATAAAGGGTCATGGCAAGTGTCAAGAGAGTCTTCTCCATGTGAAGCCCACCTGAGCTGCTTTGTTAGATGTGGTATCTTTGATACCAGCATGACACACACTGATATGCTCCATGCACTTAAAATGCTCTGCAAGCATGGCCAAGATGTTCTCCTTAAGCCCCATTGAGAGGATTTGAGGCAGTTCTCACTTACGCAGGAAAGTCAACAATACAAGTGCACAGTCGTGCAAGGCTGTTACCTCTCCCGCTCTTTGCTATATAGACCACAAGGTCTTGGTCACCTTGACATGCCACAAAAATGCCACATGAATCCTTTATGTCGATATCCTGCTACTTAGATCTGACAGAGTGGAACAAGTTCTCTGGCTACCCAAGACACACACAGGGCAGGTGGGGAGAGAAAAATACTCAAATACGGGAGTATTACCTCCCTAGGGTTTAAGCTGGAGAAGGCAATGGCACCCCACTCCAGTACTCTTGCCTGGAAACTCCCATGGACGGAGGAGCCTGCTGGGCTGCAGTCCATGGGGTCGCTAAGGGGCGGGCACGACTGAGCGACTTTCACTTTCACTTTTCCTCTCATGCATCAAAGGAAATGGCAACCCACTCCAGTGTTCTTGCCTGGAGAATCCCAGGGTCGGAGGAGCCTGATAGGCTGCCGTCTATGGGGTCACAGAGAGTCAGACACGACTGAAGTGACTTAGCGTAGGGTTTAAGCATCTAGTCATGTTATGTATGTCTGAGCATTGAAGGAAAGGGCACATTATCATGCTTTGTACTGATATCAAGAGAACAAATGGTAGTACTCCTACGACCAAAAGAGAAACATGAAGTATGGTGGGCTTTTTGGATAGGGGCAGCATGTAAATATACTTTGAAACATCATTCCAGCATGTTTCTCAAGTTATGCTAAAGCTTTCTGGTTTCAAATGGGGCCCAAAGATAAGATTCAGGCTATACTGAACAGTGCCAGCTGTTCTGCTAATTGGTCTGTATCATCCAGCCCATTCCAAGGCTGGAGACATTTTTGGTACAAAAGGTGAAAATAAGGGATGTACAGTAAGCCACAATTCAAGAGCATTTGAGAGCCCTTAAGTTCCTGGAACAAAGTCATGTTAACTGTAGCACAGAACTACAATAAGACAGCTCCTGATACAGCGCTAGGCCCTCGGAGACTGGGAGTCTATCTTTGGGACATCAAGTGACTCTGATAGGAGCTGGTACAGAAACCCAATCAAAGTTGGGTGGGCACAACAGAAAGCAATTTAAAACTAAGCAGTACCTTCAGGTGGAGGATGAGGTCTTGAGGGTGTGTGTTACATAAGCAGGTGGTCCAGACCCAATGCAACCTACCTCTTTCCCTAAATTTACTCCCCATGAGGCAATGGGTGCATTTATCCTACCAAACATAGGTAAAAAGACCCAGCTCTAGTTCAAAGCACAGTGAAGGTGCCCGCAGAATGTCCCCTGCCTGGCATTACCCTCTACTAGGACAGAGTCCCAGAGACCAGCCAGAGAGGGAAAGCCTATTAACGGCCAGAGCTCCAGAGAATAGTCCGTCACTGACCTGAAGGAAGGCTAGGCAGGGCTTGTACACAATGGCTTTACTGTTTGGTCAATGCCTGGAAGGAGTGAGAATGGGAGGAAGGATACGAAGGTCTAGGGAAGGAGCATGTCATTGGATCTCCAACAGGGATAATGGAGAAGGAACTGTTGGAAAATGTGCCTCCTTCTTTAGAAGGTGCTTCCTTCTAAAGCTCAAACGACATCCAAAGAGACTGACCAAGATGAATGGATGCACTGGTTCACCTGAAGTCAGCCAGCCTGTGTCCTTGGGCCCTACAGGGCTTCAAGAGATTCATGAATGAAGAATCATGGTAGCAGGAATGGGGGCTCTTGCTTTGACCCAATAGCACGTGTCCTCTCAATGAAGCTCACCTAACTGCTGCCACTGCTGAACACCTAACCTGTGAGCAGCATAGTTTTATCTTGATGTTGGCCTTCTCTAGAGAGACACTCCAATGCACTTAACAGATGTTGCATTTTCTCAGATTAGTTTGTGGCAACCCTACCACATGGTCAAGCAAGTCCATGGACATGTTTTCCAACAGCATTTGCTTATTTTGTGTGTCATATTTTGGTAATACTCCATGCTTCAAACTTCCATTCTTGTATTTGTTACGGTCATCTGTGATTAGTAACCTCTGTTTTGGGGACACCATGAATGGCCCAAAATACAGCAGACTCAAGCACTGTGTGTGTTCTCACTGCTCCACTGACCAGCCGTACTGTATCTCTCCCTCTTTTTAGGTCAGTCAATAACCCTATATGGCCTCTAACTTCAATATTGTGTTTCAGAAATTAGAGAAGCCCAAGCATTTAAGGAAAAGTCTTGTGTGTCTCACTTTAAATTAAGAGCTAGAAATGATTGAGCTTAGTGAAGAAGGCATCTCAAAAGCTGAAATAGGATGAAAACTAGATCTCTTGCAGACAGCCAACTTGTGAATGCAAAGTTAAAAATTCTTGAAGGAAATGAAAGATTCTGTTCCAGTGAACACATAAGCAAAGCAGCCATATTGCAGATCTGGACACAGTAGTCTGAATAAGATCAAACCAGCTGACTATGCACTTAGGGCCTTGCTCTGGATTGGCCTTTGGCTTAATGCTCAAGTCTGAAGGCTGAGAGAGGGAGGGATGCTTCAGAGGAAAAGATTGAAGCTGGCAGAGGTTGGTAAATGAGGTTTACGGGAAGAGGCCATCTTTGTAACAAAAGTGCAAGGGAGGCTGAAAGTGCTGATGTAGAATCTGTAGCACATTATCCAGAAGATCTGCTAATTCAAGTGGCCCCACTAAACAGTTTCCATGGAGAAAGACTCATATTGGAAGATGAGGCCATCTTGGACTTTAATAGCTAGATAAATCAACTCCTGGCTTCAAAGGACAGGCTCTTAGGAGCTAGCTTGTGTAGCTGGTGATCGATTTAAAGCCAATACTGTTTTACCATTCTCCAAATCCTAGGGCCCTGCCCTCTACAAAGGCCGAGTGACAACACACCTGTGTATAACATTTATAACCCGGTTGTCTGAATAGTTTAAGTCCACTGGTGAAACCTACTGCTCAGGAAAAGGTTCCTTTCAAAAAAAAATTACTGCTTTCCAGCAATGGACCTCATCACCCAAGATTGGATGAACATGTACAATGAGATTCGTGCCATTCTCCTTCCTGCTAACATCTATTATGTAGCCCACAGATCAAAGAATCAACTCTCAGGTCTTAGGAAAGACCTGTTCTCATGGTAGGAATTCAAGATGAAGACCACACTAGTTCAGAGATATGAACGTCTGCTAAGTATTCCTCAGTGCCTTTGGGCATAAGGCTTTGTAGACAGTTAGCTGATAGGACTATATTAAGATTAAAGAAATCTTTAGAGCCCCTAATGTTCACCTTAAATGAAGTGAACCCAATTTGAATGGGATACCCACTGTTCTATTCTATCCTACAATCCTGGACATGTTTCTACAAACTGGACTATTGAGTCTATCTATTATAGCCCACAGTTTTTCCAACAAACCACCCAACTGATTATAGTATGCACAATATTTACAGTATTTAGAGTTGAATAGCAATGATCACTTTCCAGTACTCAAGCTTACAGGAGCAGTCATGATGGTAATGAGGGCTTCTATGTTTGAGACCAGGACCAACTACACTTCCAAGTAGGTGGACACATCTTGTACCATTTCCATCACTTAAAATATGGCTGGCCTCGGCTCTGCCATAGTTTGCAGGGCCCTCATTGTGCCTTCTTAGTCTATCCACAGGGCTCCCAGCAATAGGAGTAGGTGTGAAGGTGGGGAGGGTGGGTGGTGGTGATCCGTACTATTCACATTAGCAAAGGTTCACAGACTCTTGCCTGCCTTGAAGGCTGAGGCAGATGACCTCAGTGCTCTGCTCATGTCCTCTCAATCCCTTTGTCACTTTGCTGTCCTTGTTTGGACAGTAGAAGCTTGCTTACATGTGAAGAGCCTCCAAGCGCCTGGGGAACTTGCACTCTCCTGTGGCATTCTGAGACCGGCATACAGACTTCCATTCCTACCACCTTGAGCCTTCATCCTATGTTGAACCAACTGGACAACCCAAACTCCTACTTAGCCTGTGGCAGATAAATCAGCTGCAGTTAACTAGACACCTACTTGGTAACTCTTACCTTGAGCATCTAAATTCTCAGAGCTCTGCAGTCCCCACCAAGTTATCGGTGGCCCTTCCAGCCTTTGGTTTCTTATCCTAGTTTATAAGCATTGATTCTCTAAAGCTTTTGACTTTGACCTTTCAGCTGTGCTGAGTAAAGACCTCCTTGTCCTCCCCTTTGTCCTCTGGACTCAGTCCCAGCCCTGGCTACTTAGAGATAGATGCTCTATTTGCCACTTCCCCCAATATAAAGGCCACTTTTGTTCAGAAGACTTCTCCCCGTTCTCTGGGAGCCAACACCAGCCCCAAGTGTGAGTCAGCATATGAAGGCGCTCAATATCTGAGAGTAAGAATTGGATAGATGGCCATGGTCATGGATAGCTGGCCATCCTAGCTGGCATGCCAACGTGTACTACTTGGTACCATGTGTCTTTGAACGCTCACAGCTCACTCGTGGAAGTCAAGTGATGGAGACATCACAAAAGTGATTTCTTGCCTTCATGAGAGACATACCTCACCCAATCTGTCCCTATCAGTCCTGGCTTCCCCATGATGTTCATTCAGCATGTGACAACTCCTGATTCCCAGGTCAGCTGGGGCACCTGGTCATAACTCTCAAGGCAAGCTCATGAAGTCACTCCTCCTGTCCCCACTGCATTCGTTTCTCCACCTGGGCTCAACCCAGAATGACCAGTTACCACAGGGGGGCAGGCAGAAAAGTATGGAACTCATGTGGGCCATTTGGGCACCTTTTGGCTCTGCCTTGACGTGACCAACAGTGACTAATAGCTACTCAACACCACCACATGAGGTCAAGTCTCAATTTGAGGTGGCCGGTTTAACATGATGCTGGCAGAGAAAGAGATTCATTCCTTGCCTGAGTGCTCTCTTCCCTTCATCTCGTACATTTGAAATTTTCTTTGACCTCTGAAGACATGTGTTGCCTGAGGAAGT
>SJXQ01002749.1:0-53013 GCA_006408695.1 Aepyceros melampus
TTTCTCTGTCCCTTGGAATAATGCAACAGATAAAAACCAACCAACGGAGAGGGTAAGATTTGATGCTCTAGAATGATGTAAGCAAATATAAAAACTGTCTTGTCTTCATGACTAAAGTGATTCCATTTAACTGTGATCATTAAAAGTACCAAATATACTACTCTAAATGGCTAATATTTCAATCTTTTTTTTTAAACTAATAAATATGTCCTTAAGGATTTCTAAATATATAGCAGCAAACTAAATTCCAACACTACCATTTATATCTTTAGATCCAAATGGGGCTTAAAACCCTGCAAAAAGGAAGGGTTGGTTATTGGTTTTTTTGTTTTTACTTTGTTTTTGCTTTTATTTACCTGTTCTTCTGAGTTTAAACAATGAAGTTACCAAAAGGGTATCAGTAAATGGCATATAGATTAGTTGAGAGGAAATGAGTAACAACAACAACAAAAAGAAGAGATACACAAAGAGTAAAAGAGTGAACAAAAATTTCCCAAGGATAACTCTTCCCTCAAGTTCAAAAGGGCAAAAGATCCACCATAAAAAGAAGCAAACAACCATCCTGAAACTTAATTACATTTCAAAGTAATGGATGAAAAGACCATGAAAGTTACAAAACAAAGTTACATGAAAGGAACAAAACACTTTTTTTCAATAGTTGCCTACCAGATGGCATTTCTAAATACAGTAATCTAAAACCTTCTGTTTGTTCTATAAATAAAGATGAAAGGAATAGCAACAATAGCTAAGCACTGAAATCACTGGAAACAAAGGGGTATTTTGATTAGGTTTGGAAAAATCTGGCTTATTCCAATAATGATCCTAAATCTGGGAAGGCTCAAGTTTTAGGTGAAACTCAGAATCCCAGCACTCAGGTACCTGCTTAAACTAATGATCCTTAAAGGTGAACTGATGCTCATTCAAGGTATATGAGCAAATCCGGAATTAAAACCAGGAGATCTGGGCATAGCTGAAGAAACACAGAACTCCTAATCGATTAAGACTCTGAAGAGCTATAGTTTAATCCCAGAAGCACTTTTTTTTTTCTAAAATAAAATAGTTGGAACATACACTAATTTTTGTGAACTCATGTATAAAATGTGTGTAACAGTTAAAGTCCTGGACTTTGGAGTCAGGTCGAGAAGATCTCCTGTAGAAGGAAATGGCAACCCACTCCGGTATTCTTGCCTGGAGAATCCCATGGACAGAGGAGCCTGCTGGGCTACAGTCCCTGGGGTTGCAAAGAGTCGGACACAACAGAGCGACTTTACTATCTATCTAGAACCAATATTTGAATCCAGGCTCTACAAATGACTAGCAGTGTGTCCTTGAGCCAAGTTCTTTAGCCCTCTGAGTCTCACTGGCCAAAACAGATAGTAATAATATGCAATTGTGTTACCGACCAGGTTTTAATGAGCTCCTTAATCAATAGGAAGGAACTGATAAGAGGCTGGACAAAAAATTCAGACAAGGCTTTATTGGAGTCCCCGCTGCAGCAGAGGGGAGGAAGAACAAGCAACAGGTTTCCTTACTCCCTTGCTCACCTGGGGGTAGGGGGAGAGTCAGTGGTGGTGAACTAGCTCTTTATATATGGAGAGGGTAGGGGTGTGCCCACGGGTTAGGCTGGAGGAGTGGCTTAACTGGTTTGCCTACTGCTTTGATGGTGTTACATGCAGGAAGCATATGCAGTCCCCTGCTTTAGCTCCTAGCTTTTCATAAGTGGCAGTTGGTCTTTCTGTATCTTGTTTTCCATAAGTTTCCCCAACTGCACATGCATACAGTTATTTTTAGTCCCTTATAGTTTCTTTGTATTAATATTTTGCTGCTGGAGGAGATATCCAGGTGCAAACACTGCAGCAAAGGGTCCCAGGCCCCAGGTTCCAGCTTGTCTCAGTTTTATAGGAATTTACTTATGACAGTGCTTCAAACTTAGTAAGTCCCAATGAATTTCAGGAGTTTATTACTATTATTAGCAACAATAATCATAATTATGTTTCTGATTTTTCTTGTCATTTCAAAAGCATGGGGGTGGGGCACAGCAAAGTTTTCAGGCAGTAAATGGAGTTCTAAGAGTAGAACTCAAAGCCTTACCCTTTTCTTACCTGGCTCTTGAAAGTTATTCAGAATTCAAGTGGGGAAGGCAGTTCTAGAGACAGAAGCAATTTCTGAGAATTGGCTATCAGAGCTCTGTCCATCCAGCCTGTCCTCCTTAACTACTTTGTTCTCAGTATTATCTGCTGAAGATCTAGAGACTCGAGAAATGACTCAGCTTCTTTTTGATCTTCTTGACAGTAGAGAGAGTAAAGTCACTCAGTCGTGTCCGACTCTTTGTGACCCCATGGACTGAGCCTACCAGGCTCCTCAGTCTATGAGATTCTCCAAGCAAGAATACTGGAGTGGGTTGCCATTTCCTTCTCCAGGGATCTGCCCGACCCAGGGATCGAACCCGGGTCTCCCGCATTGGAGGCAGACGCTTTAACCTCTGAGCCACCAGGGAAGTCCATTTTGATCTTCTTAAGTAATGGCATTTAGGGCCATTCCCATGAACAGCATTGGTATAACACTGTGATAGCTTAGAGCTTATCTTGGCATCTAATCCTCGACTCTTTGTGACCCCATGGACTGAGCCTACCAGGCTCCTCAGTCTATGAGATTCTCCAAGCAAGAATACTGGAGTGGGTTGCCATTTCCTTCTCCAGGGATCTGCCCGACCCAGGGATCGAACCCGGGTCTCCCGCATTGGAGGCAGACGCTTTAACCTCTGAGCCACCAGGGAAGTCCATTTTGATCTTCTTAAGTAATGGCATTTAGGGCCATTCCCATGAACAGCATTGGTATAACACTGTGATAGCTTAGAGCTTATCTTGGCATCTAATCCATTGAAGATAAGCAGTTTAGTCAACTGGGAATAACAAAATTACCTTGAGCAAATAAAAGCGGCAATTGCTTAAACGTGGTGATGTCTACAATGAATGGAAGGCTAGTGTTTAAGGGCACTTAAAAATTCTAGTTTCTTGTTGAATTTTACAGGAGGCAGGAGCCACCTGCTGGGTCTGCATAGGAAGCTGCTCAGTCATGTTTGTGTGGGTCCTGGACCGTAGCCCGCCAGGATCCTCCGTCCATGGAATTTCCCAAGCAAGAATACTGGAGTGGGTTGCCATTTCCTACTTCGAGGATCTTCCCGACACAGGGATTGAACCTACGTCTCTTGAGTTTCCTGCATTGCAGGCAGATTCCTTACCCCTGGCACCTCCTGGGAAGCCCCTTGAGGCTGTAGCCATCAGTATTAAAAGATCTCTACTGTTAGGCCTTGATATAGAAAGCTTTTAAGCTTTTTTTTTTGGGGGGGGTATTTTAAAAACTGTGATAAAATCTACACAACAAAATATTTACCATTTTTAAGTGATGTTTCAGTGGCATTAAATACAATGCATTCACCATGTAGTATAACCATCGCCACTATTTCCAGAAAATTTTCATCATTACAAACAAAAGCTCTGTACCCATTAAACAATATCTTCTCATTCCCTGCTCCCCTGAGCCCTTGGTAACCACTACTCTACTCGTCTTGATGAATCTGCCTATTTCAGATACTCACATAGGGCTTCCCAGGCGGCCCAGTGGTAAATCCTAACACCTGTATGTCTCCAAATGAAAAAGCAACTTTGAGTTTTAGGACTGCAGTTGAAAACTCCTACAGCAAATAAGTATATCCATTAGCCTTACCAAAGGAGTCACCTGTATGACACCAGTCTTAGCAAATCCAAACCTTCAGTACAGCCTAATCGGCCTCAGACTTCACCCAGAGGCAGGGCTGCGCAACCGCGCTGCGCAAGCGCGTCTCCAGGCGCGCCCCTTGCGCGCTTACGTGCGCGGACCCGCGGGACGGCGTGGGGGCGGGGCCCGCGCAGCTCGGGTCCAGGCCGCGGTCATGGCGGCCCCGTCGGGCTCGGCACGCCTGGGACGCTGCATGGTTTCGCCGGCTGGGAGGCACAGCGCCTCGCTGATCTTTCTGCATGGCTCAGGTGGATTACAGTTTTCCGTCCAGGTTACTGCAGCATGGGAAACGCCCCTCTTCGGCTCCCCCAGTGTTGCCCTCGTGGAGGCACGCATGACCTTGCCTCCTTGTGAACCCCCGCGGAGGTGGACACAGGAGCTGGTAACCTGTCCACAGCCGTATCCCCTTGTCTTCCTTTTGCTTGTCCTGCGGCCCCTGCCCCGCGGTCCTCGCTTCTGGCCTTGCGCCCCGTCACTTGGCCAGCCCTCTGTTCACATTCTCCATTGCAACCGGTGGCCACACACATCCCTACCTGCCACCCCCCGCCCCTTCCCTTCCCCCAAGTTTAAACACAGCAAGTTACATACGTTTTCTCCTAGAGACAAATACATTGTCTAGTACTTTTCAGAGTCAGCTATTAGTGATGTGAGTTTTAGCCGCAGTGGATTAGTTCTCCTTTCTGTGAGACACTGTGCCAGGGCTAAAGTGCCCCCTCCCCATTTCTCCTTCCCCTTCCTTCCCCTCTTTACCCCTCTTGTCGTTCAGCCCCCAAAATAAAGCGGAGCCCCAGGGGCAGTTTCTCCCTCCACTACCTGCCTTTTATAAAGGTACTCAATTCTGTATTAGCGTTTCCTACACTCACCTGTAGTTACTCCTGTCTTCCCCGCGTCCCTTCTTTCTGTTTCAAACAGCTCTTGTTTGAATTTTTGCATCCCTAGTGCGGCCTGGGGTAAGTTCTTGGGGAATGTTTTTTAAAGAAATGAAACGCAGCCTGTGTCCTCAGGGGCCCACCGAAAGGTAAAAACAATTGATTTAGTTTGACTCAGCAGTGGAGAGCCCCAAATGGCATGATTTACTGCCAAGTGAATTTTAAGGGGGAAAAAAAATGGTTAGGCGTTATCAAAGCTTTTGGAAGATGAAGTGCTTGTTAGGTTTGACAGAGGAATGGTCTTTGAGCCAAGGCTTGTGTAGGTTTAAAGAGGACAGTGATTGGATGGGGCAGGGGATTGCAAAGGTACAGGATGGAAACCTGGAAATACTCTCATTTTAAAATTGAGTCTTGGTAGATTGAATAGTTTGTCCAAGGTTACTTGCTATTACTATCAGTGGTGGTAGAATTGGAGTTTGAACCCAGATCTCTGAGTCCAAAATCAGTGCTCTGGAGAGGTAAAATGAAAAAAATTTTAATCTAGTGTATATCATTTTGGAAATAGAGAAGAAAAGGGCCAAAGATATTTGAAGGGAAATACTTGGCTGATGAAATATACTTAGAAGATGAGAGGCCTAAGATGACAGCAATGCTTATAACTCAGAGTCTAATACTAATTCTATGTGGGGCTGCAAGGGTGTTTATAAACACCCAGAAATTTCCCAGTGCTACAGTCTGGTGGCTCAGAGGTTAAAAGTGTCTGCCTGGAATGCAGGAGACCTGAGTTTGATCCCTGCGTCAGGAAGATCCCCTGGAGAAGGAAAGGGCAACCCACTCAGTACTCTTGCCTGGAGAACCCCATGGAGGGAGGAGCCTGGTGGGCTACAGTCCATGAGGTCGCAAAGAGTCGGACACGACTGAGCGACTTCACTTTCACTTTCACAGTCCTTTTAATAAATAAATTATTCCACAATATCTTTAGGAAAAACTCTGAGACTTTTCTTTGTTTCCTCCTGGGCCACTGTGCTTTAAGTTACTTTGCTTACTCCTTTCAGGTTCAAATTACTGACATTTTTAAATTTGTGACTGTATGTATCTGAAACCCAGACTTATACCTGCAGTTTTTTTTTTTTTCACTTTGTACTTTCAACAAAGTTTATCCAAGGAATCCTGCCACTTACGCAAATGTAATGCAGTTCCTATGTATTTTATGCTCCAAGTTAATGGGAATATGATTTTACATTAGACAATGATATATGGGGTTGTGTTACAGTATATGCTTGACTTCTGATTGATACAAATGTGGCAAACCCGTTTTAGCAATTTCTATACTCTTAGAATCAGGTGCTGGCTTTTTAAGGATTGGCCTTTGTGAATAGATGGATCCATGCTCTTTTGTAGCATTTAGTTTTGCTTTTCAAGGTAGAAAAGTGTTTAGAGGCAGATTTTGGTGGTTTTTTTTTTTTTATCTTAAAAACTTGAGGTTCTCTTATAGGATATGACAACCATAGAACATCATGTGTAAATGTGTTATATATAGCTAACTTAATTTGAGCATTTCCAGCTACTATAATACCAATACCTTCTTTTAAGATGGTGAGAGCATGATAACTTAATTAGCTTTATTCACTTCTCAGGTTAGATTAATTCACGCTGTTATATGCTTCACCTAATTTAATGTCTGTATTTCACACTGAGCTCTAAGATTCACATAGGCCCAAACCCTATATGACTTGCTTTCTCCCCGGAGAGTCTTAGTGAATTGACTGAGTTGGCTCTTACTGAAGTCACCAGTAACCTCTGTGTTGCTAAATATAATGGGCATTTTTCAAGTCATCCTTTTATTTGAACTGTCAGCAGCATTCAGCTTTCTTCTTGAAACCCTCCTGGTTCTTTCTGCTGCTGTTTGCTCTTTGTGGCTTATTTTGCACGTTCATTTTCCACTCCCTGGCCATTGATGTTGACTTCCTCAAAATTCAGTCCTTGCTCCTCTTCTGTTATTCCCTCTACATTTTTCTCCCCAGGCTAAATTCCATGCAAGCCCACAGATTCTATTTTTATCTCCATTCATGTGAAACAAATATGCGTCTTCATTTTAGATCTCCTTTGAGCGCTAGACCTGTTTATCCAATTGCCTAATAGTCATGCATGCATGAATTCATTCACTGAAGAAATCCCTATTATGTGGTCACTGTGCAAAGCACTGTTCCTGACTCTGGGCATACAACAATGAACAAAACAACAGAAACCCTTGCTCTCAAGGGCCTTTCATTCTACTGGAAGAAGTATTAATGGTAAATGATAGTACATTCTTTGGAAAGAAAGAAACCAAGATTAGGAGAATGAGATGTATGATGGGATTACAGTTTTAAATAAGGTGATCAGAGTAGATTTCACCATATAGATGATATTTTAGCTGCTAGACTTGTGTGAATCATGTGAATTTTGGGTTAGACTGAACAGACAAGGGAAAGACAGGAACAGTCAAGGAATGGCAGTAAGGCTAGGATGCCTAGAGTGATAGGAGCAGGGGAAGATACCTGAGGATTCTGGCGGCAGATATTGTGGGGCAGTGATCAGCAGATTCATGTAAAGGGTCAGGTAGTAACCATTTTAAGTTTTGTAGGTTGCACAAATTCTCCTTCACATATTTTTCTTTTTCTCTTCTGTTTTCTCCATTTTCTTTTTTTTTTTAATTCTTTAAAAACCCTTAGCTCTCAGCCCTTAGGGACCTGGATTTTGTCCTCCAGCTGGCTGTAGTTTGCTCAGCCCTTGTTACCTCATACTCAGCGTCTACAGACCTGCTGCTTCCTGTGTTTCCTCTCTGGCCAAACACTTTTGCTGTCCCCCTTGAAACCTGTCACAATTGACCCCTCGTAACTAATCTGTTTCCAGTTTCTGTTAATTTCATCGACTTCCTTGGTGGCTCAGTGGTAAAATCCACCTGCCAATGTAGGAGATGTTAATTTCATCTCCTTATTATGTCTAGTATCTATTTCTATTTACTCCATAGTCTAAGCAACTGTCATCTGAACAGCAGCCACCTGACTGATCCTTCCACATTTCTGTCCTCCTCCAGGCCTGTCTTCACACAGCTTGCAGAATGAGGATTCCAGAATAGTCCTTAGAAGTGTGCCCCCTTTCTGCAAAAAATTACCTTCTTGACTTCTCCATGTTCTCACTGCTCTTCCTCTCATTTCTGCCTTTCAGTACTTCGATGCCATACTGCTCCTTCCTGTACAGGGTTTCGGCATCTGCCTTATGCTGTCTGAGCTGCTTTTCTTTCTGCACTTGACTCTTCACCATCCCATCGATCCCAGTTCAAACCATTCCACAGCTGTCTACTGGATGCCTAGTTTGTGTCGGTCCTGTTCAAGGCATCAGATGAACAAGTAACTCACGGGCTAAACACAAAATGAACCTTTCCTTATGGAGCTTATATTCTAATAAAGTTATGTCTAAATCTTGTTGGGGGTAATTCTGAATGTAAGAAATCCTGAAGCACCAAGTGTCTTTTCTTTTGCAGTGGTTACATTTGCAGCCACTTTCTTTCACATTTCTGTATATGGTTATTTGACTGATGTCTGTTTCTCATAATAAACTATACACTCCGTGAGCGCAGAAACTTTCTCCCCATCACCCTTCTGTCACTGCCTCTCTAGCAGTAAGCATAGTGTCTCATTCATTAATAGGTATTCAGTAGATACTTTTTAAATTGCTGTCTTAATGAATTGATTGATTACAAACTTGAAATTTTTTCTTTAAGACTACACAAAGTGAACCTATAGTTTAATTTTTTTAATGGAAATACATGTATATCCATTCTTGCATGAAGCTTGATTATTTTTCAGCTGTGGGATGTACGATCATTATTTTAGACTATGTAAACATATTATCAAAATTAAATTTTCATTTCTTCAAGTTCAAAAATAAAAGTATGCTGAATACGTCTTTTGAAGAAATTTATTGGTTTAACGAAGAAAATTGTTTTAGACTGTTCCAATTACAAAAGTTTATAAGCACTTTAGGAATTTACTATTTTTAAGAATAAAATAAGAAATAACAGTATTTAAAATCAGATATGGAATTTTTTTTAGAAAAATCAATTTATTTATTCCTATTATATTGTGTAAACAGATGGGGAAACTTAAAAACTCAAGCTTAAAGAGGGCTTTAAAGTGATCAATGGGTGGAGTCAGGAGTAAAATAATTAGAATTATTTCTAACTATTGATGCTTGATCAGTTAGTCCACATTGACAAATTGGTTTCTGTACAGTTTATTTATGAAGAGTTTTTTATTTCTTGTTCCAGCTTATGTGATCTGAAAGTTATAGACTGCTTTTAAACACACTGTTCTGTCAAAACACTGTGCTGGCAAAATGTTTTAACTTAATCTAGATTTTGTGATTCATCAGGTGATTCTGGACAAGGATTGAGAACGTGGATCAAGCAAGTTTTAAACCAAGATTTAACATTCCAGCACATAAAAGTTATCTATCCAACAGCTCCTCCCAGGTATCAGTCATTTAAATCATTACTCAGTATAACTCTGTGGCATCACGCGCGCGCACACACACACACACACACACAGCAGCTGGATGATTTTTCAGCTTAATTCTGTATTTATAATATTTTAAATTGAGGTCCTCTTTTTCCAGAACAACTTTTTAATTCTGAAATCCTTTATCTGAAATTAAAATGTAACTGGTGTCCTATATTTTATCTGCAATTCCACCTACTTGTTACCCCCAGGGTTTGACTCAATTAGTTTGGGATGTGGCCACAACAGAAAGACTTTTTTATATTTTAAAAGCTTCATTCTAGTATGAGTTCTAGTACAGAGCCAAAAGTGAGCTCTGATAGTCTAGCCATCATGAAAGCCTGATCCAGGACATTTGTGAAAATGTAAGACATGCAGTTAATTCAGTGTTGATATATAGAGCAGGTACTGGGAGAAACTGAAAATTAGGGGGAATGGGAAGGTGGTGATGTTGAGATAGGAAACCTAAAAAGAAGATTGTACATACAGTGATTGGTTATACAGTGTTTTATATGAGGCATTTTTAATTTAGCACACTGGCACGATGTTTATGAAGTAGCATCAATTAGAAGGACTTTACAGAATTTGATGTAATTAAGGATACTGTTCTAAGAATGTGTAACTATGGATATTTATATCAGTACTGATATTTTCACTGTGTGATGACTTAACTGCTGACATGAGTTTTTTAAAATTTGTTTTGTTGCAGTAAATGACGTGAGAAGTGTAGTTCCTAAGGGTTTTCAGTTATTCATTCTAGGACCTGTCCAGTAATAGGATTAATCTAGAGTGAGCATGAGGCTCATGACTTGCTGTCTGTAAAGCATCATGGACCACTTTTCACCAGCAATTCCCAAATTGAGGACACCTACAGTGTCACTAAGTTTGTAGTTTTCAGTTTGGATTCCACACCTTAGAAGGCTGTTTGTATGTTGTTAGAAGAATCTGACGTTTATAGCGTACTCTACTGTTTCAAGGTCTCTGACTGATAGCTCCAAATATCTACTCTGTTTAGGCAGGGAGTTTGGGCACAGATTTATTGACCTTGCTTTTGCAGCATAATATGGCTTCATTTGGTAGCACAAAGTAGCTGCTGCTTTACATCTTTTGGAACACTTTTCTTGCGCTGCCCATAGAAAGTCTTATATCATCTCCTTTGTTTACTATCTTTTAAATAGCATCAGGAGGCAGTGGTAGATACATGCCTTTCTTAACTCTCTTTTTTAATGTAATTTGTACTTGATAAAAGTTAATTTTAATACACTCTAAAACTGCAACAAATTTTCATGCTTGGACGTTCTCCTTCACACTTTCTGACATTGTCCAAATTTTATAGTATTTATTTTTCCTGTTTTTCCTTCCATCACCTGCAAACCTGTAAGTTTTTCTCTACTGTAGTATTTTGTTGACTAAGTTATTCTTAACCAGAGTATGCTGAAAATATGATCTGGCTTTGTAAGTCTTTCCATTGATGCCACCTAATTGGTATGCAGGGTTAAATGACCTGTTCACCACAGTTTTGTCCTAGAATGGATCTAGGCTCCCACCTTTGAAATGATGCTTCCTGTTATGTAACTTTACCCAAGCTAGATATTTATGGAAATGAGTAAGAATGAAATGTTGAAGCAGGTTTAGCTGTGTTGGCTCTGGTTTGGAATGCCAAACATATTTCCACAGAGGTTAGAGCAGTTTACACTGTTAGCAGCAATGCTTGACAGCTCCATTCATCTCACATCCACATAAACAATTCCCACTGTCAGTCTTTTTAACTTTAGCCAGTCCAGTAGCTGTGTAGTAGTATCTTCTGCTTTTCATTTGTAGTTCTCTAATGCTGATGATACTGAGTATTATTTCTTATATTTATTGAACATTTGTATATCCTCAGAAGAAACATCCACTCATATTGTTTGCCCATGTTTTTATTTGTCTTTTACTTATTAATTTATGAAAGCTTTTATTTTTTTAAAACACAGATTCAAACATTGTGTCCCTGTCTGGTTTGCGTTTTCACTCTCATAATGACTCTTATGACCTTCAGAATGTTTTTTACAAGTAAAATTTACAGTGAGATGCAAATGCCTTTAGCATACAGGTCAATCAGTTTTTATGAATATATGCTCTTGTTTAATTGCTTCAATTGCAAGAACGTTTCCATCACCCCAGAAAGTTTTCTTGTGCTTCCTTCCAATCCATTCCTACCACGCATAGGTTACCATTGTTCTGATTTCTATCACTGTAGGATAGTTTTGCCAGTTGTTGAATTTCAACTGAATGGAATAATTTAACCTGCTGTGTCTGTCTTCTTTCACTCAACATAGTGTTTATGTGCCTATCAGTAGTTCATTTAAAATTTTTTGAGTAGATGTTATGTGTGAATATACCATACATTTATTTATGCATTCTACTGTTGATAGACATTTGGATTATTTCCAGTTTTTAAAAATAGTGATTATCATTGCTATAAGCTCTTTTGTGTAACATTTTGTGAACATATTTTAATGACTTCTTATCTAGAGTGTTCTGTTTCATTGGTATGTTTATCTAGTTTTATGCCAATACAAAACTGTTTTAATTATACAGCTTTATAGCAAATGTTGAAATCAAGTGATATAAGTTCATTTTCAGCATTCTTTCATTCTAGGTTGTTTGCATTTATATGTAAATTTTAGAATGCACCTACAATTTTACAGAATACCTGTTTGGATTTTTATTAGAATTGCATGTAATCCGTAGCAGGTTTATTTACAGGAAATTAACATGGTATGTCACCATTTTAGATCTTTGTTCATTTCTTTCAGCAGTGATATAGAATTTTCCGTAGAGAGATGTTTTGCTAAGTTTAGTGGCAGATATTTCATGTTTTTTTCATTGTATTGTAAATAGAATTTTTTAAAAGCTTAGACCTAATTTGATTGTTACAAGTACATAGAAACACCTTTTACGTTTTCTTTTATTAAAGTATAGTTGATTTACAGTGCTGTAACAGTCTCTGCTGTACAGCATGGTGACTCAGTTATATACATAAATATGTTCTTTTTCTATAATTTTTCCATTATGGTTTATCACATGATATTGAATACAGTTCTGTGTACTCTACATAAGAAACACATTTTTGGATCTTACTCTTATATCTTCCTGTCCTCCTAAATTCACTTATTTCCAGTAGTTATCTAGTAGATTCCTTATGTTTTTTGTGTAAACGATAATACTGTCTGTAAATAAAGTCAGTGTTCCTTTTTCCTTCCCAATCTTCCTTTTACTTTATTGTCTTCCTTTATTGTGCTTATTTGAACATCTGATAAAGTGTTTAATTGAATCAAGGAATGCCTTCTTGTATAATCTTAGAAAGGAAGAACTTAGTATTTCACTGTTAAGTATGACATTACAGGTTTTTTTTCTGTGCACCTTTTATTAAGGGAATTTATTTCTTTGCCTAATCAGCTGAGTTTTTTTTCTGAATTGGTTAAATCTATCTAGTAGATTCCTTATGTTTTTTGTGTAAACGATAATACTGTCTGTAAATAAAGTCAGTGTTCCTTTTTCCTTCCCAATCTTCCTTTTACTTTATTGTCTTCCTTTATTGTGCTTATTTGAACATCTGATAAAGTGTTTAATTGAATCAAGGAATGCCTTCTTGTATAATCTTAGAAAGGAAGAACTTAGTATTTCACTGTTAAGTATGACATTACAGGTTTTTTTTCTGTGCACCTTTTATTAAGGGAATTTATTTCTTTGCCTAATCAGCTGAGTTTTTTTTCTGAATTGGTTAAATCATTTTTCTGTACTTTTTGAGATAATCATGGTTTTTATCTTTCATTTTGTTACATTGGTAGACATTCAAGTGTTAAACCACCCTTTCATTCCTGGCTTAAACCCCACTTGGTCATATGTATTATTTGTTTTATGTATAGCTGAATTTGATTTGCTAGGATTTTGTTGAGAAATTTTAATCTGCATTCCTGAGGGATATTGATCTGTAGTTTTCTCTTATAAAGTTTTGTTATCTAGATTATACTTTCTCTTTTTATTTTATTTATTTTTTTGGCCACGCCACATAACTTGCAGGATCTTAGTTTCCCAACCAGAGATTGAACCCAGGCCCTCAACAGTGAAAGCACTGAGTCCCAACCGCTGGACAGCCAGGGAATTCCCTAGATCTCTTAAAATGTGTTAGAAGATGTTACCTTCCCGTTTTCCGAGTTTGTATTATTTTTTTCCTTCAATGTTTAGTAAAATTCACTAGTGAAATTATTTGGACCTGAAGTTTTCTTCTGTGAAGGTTTTGATAATAAATTCAGTTTATTTCATATAATGAGAAAATTCAGATTTTCTGTTTCTTTCTGTATCAGTTTTGATCATTTGTGTTTCTCATAGAATTTGTATCTTTTATCTCATTTACCAGATTTATTGATATAAAGTTCATGATTTTTTTAATGCCTTCAGGATTTGTGCTGATATTTTTTATTTCATTACCAATATCAATAATTTATATCTTTTTTCTTGCTTTATCTTGTTGAAGGGTTATTAAATTTGTTAATCTTTTCATAGAGACAGTTTTGGCTTGGTTATTTTGTGCTGTTTTTCTGTTATTTATATTTGCTTTTACATTTGTTATTTCCTTCCATTTATATTAAAGCTCTAAATTTCTCACTAATCACTGCCTTAGGTAATTCCCACTAATTTTTTCTTTTGTATTTTTAATATATTGAAATCTTTTCTAAGCTCCTATGAAAGCAAAAGTTTAGTTGCTCAATAGTGTCTGACTCTTTGCAACCCCACGGTCTGTAGCCCATCAGGTTCCTCTGTCCATGGAAGTCTCTAGGCAAGAAAACTAGAGTGGGGTGCCATTTCCTCCTCTGAAAGAATACTGGAGTCAGTTGCCATCCCCTCCTCCAGGGGAATCTTAAAGCACCCCAAACAACAGTTTTAGTGTGGTCATCCTCCCGTGGGTTAAATTCAGAAAAGACACAGGGCTAATGTCTTGATTCTGTTCTGTGATAATTGGGGCCTCTGCTGGGAAAACTTGAAGTCTGGGCATGACTAGAATTGTCTAAAGATTCGCTCGTATCTGGCACTTAATACTTCATAACAGCTGAGATCTTCCTTTGATCTTTTGGTCTTGTTACCATAACAACTACATGAGTTTTTACTGTCTGATGTCTTGGACATCCTGGCAGCATGGAAGCTGATGTCCAAGAGCAGATACACTAAGGAGAGCCAGAAGGAAGCGGTACTGCCTTTTAAGACCTAGTCCTAGAAAAAGATGCATAGTGCTGTTTCCTCTCTAGTCGGAGGACCACTCAGTGTCTCTCAAGGAGAGAGACACTGACTCTACCTCTTGATGGAGGATCTGAGTCACATTGTAAGAAGAGCATGTGGGATGAAAGATACTTTTCTGGGCAGATATGGAAAACAGTTCTATAAGCTTCTTTGACCCATAGATTACTTAGAAATATGTTGTCAGTGTCCCAGTATTTGGGGTCTTTCTAGGTGTTTTATTGCTGTTGAGTCCTGATTTCGTTTCTGTTGCTGTCAGTATTCTGTACAGTCTGATTCTTTGGATGCTCACTGGCTTGTGTTATGGTTGTGCGTGTGGTCTCTCTCTCGGTGATTCTTATTGTGTATAGAGTTCTGTAGATGTCAGTAGTTCAAGGTGATTATACTAAATTTTATATTTTTATTTTAAATTTTTATGTTTTCTTGGCGATTCCAAGCCATTTTATTAGTTACCACAGAATGGGTGTTGTTATCTCCAACTGTGATTTAGATTGTTCTCTTTTTCCCTTTAGTTCTGCTGGTTTTTCTCTCATGGTTTTTAAGCTATATGAGGTACATTCCCAGGCAGGTTTGCTGTCTTCCTCATTAAAAGCTTCTTTTATCTTATAAAATGCTCATTTTTAAATCTCTGGTAATTCCTTGGACGGTACTTAATAATCATATAGGATTTACCAGGTTTTCTATGTTTACTGTTTGTATAGCATATCTTTTTTTAATTTTTTTACTTTTAACATCTATGCCATTATTTTTAAGATGTATTTCTTATATATAACATAATTTGGGCTTGGTTTTTTCCTTAATCAGTCTAGCAGTTTCTGTCTTTTAAGTGATTTATTTAGACCATTTGTGTTTATTGTAACTATTGCTATGTTTGCCTTTAGATTTGTTGCTTTATATTTCTCTTTTTCCTTTTTGCATCTTTTTTTTGGATTTAAGAAAATTAATACTTTATTATTTTTTTTTCTGATTGTTCTAAAGACTATAGCATGTATAGCACATCTTTTACCTTAGAGTTAGTTTTTTACTACTTTATACAAAATGTAGAAGCCTTATAACCATATAGATTCCTTTATCTTGCCCTCCTTAATGTTATACATGCTGCTTGTTGTATGTGTTTTATCAACATACATTGAAAACTCTATCAAACAAGATTATAATTTTCACTTCTAACAGTCATATATGCTTTAAAGAACTTAAGAGAACAGTAGTCTATTTTGCTTATACCCAGTTGTGGCCTATTACAGCAAATCAGTATGTTTTGATTAAACTGTGAATTGCCACTTTGGCTATAAGGTATTCCTTTTCTCAGCCCTATTTAATAGATGTTTTTAATCAGCTGAGTTAGAGCATATTCAGTAAAAGTCAGCATTTAGCTGCTGTGTTCATTTAAATGGAAAATATTGCTTCATTGTTTTATTATGTTAATTTGGACTATATTTAATTGAAGTGCTCAATAAAGATTTTTATTTCTGTGACATACTTTAGCTGTATTTGTACTTAGAGGTTCTTTGCTTTGAGTTTACTAGTAGAATTTCCATTTTAAAAATAATTTTTAATAAGCTATTAATAATTTATATGATATAGTTTCTTAGTGTTTATTGGTAGTGCCTCTACTATTTTTCCACGTGAAGTGCATGTTTATATGTTCTGAAACAATGGGTTCATCTTTACTCCATCACTTAGGATTCATACCTGAAACGTGACATTAGGAGATCTGTCTGCTGATAACAGTGGATCTGTACTGCAGTTACACTCCACTGGCAAGGAACTGTCCTAAAAGAATGCTATTTTGAAGAAGTAGTTTACTTCTTTGTAAGTATTTTAAGTATTAAGTATCTATTAATATGTTATTAGGGAGAAGGCAATGGCACCCCACTCCAGTACTTTGCCTGGAAAATCCCATGGACAGGGGAGCCTGGTAGGCTGCAGTCCATGGGGTCGCCAAGAGTCGGACACGACTGAGCTACTTCCCTTTCACTTTTCACTTTCATGCATTGGAGAAGGAAATGGCAGCCCACTCCAGTGTTCTTGCCTGGAGAATCCCAGGATGGGGGAGCTTGGTGGCTGCTGTTTATGGGGTCGCACAGAGTCGGACACGACTGAAGTAGCTTAGCAGCAGTATGTTATTCAGTATCTATTAGTATATTATTGGGCTTCCCTCATAGCTCAGTTGGTAAAGAATCTTCCTTCAATGCAGGAGACCTGGGTTCCATTCCTGGGTTGGGAAAATCCCCTGGAGAAGGAAATGGCAACCCATTCCAGTATTCTCGCCTGGAGAATCCCATGGACAGAGGAGCCTGGCAGGCTAGTCCATGGGATCGTAAGAGTTAGACACATGTTCTAAGTATGTTATTCCTTAGAAATACATCCTTTTAAAAAATCAATGAAAGAAAACTTTGACCTTTTTCTAGAAATCACAGAATGGATATTTATAACAATTAAAGTCAAAAGATATTCAGAGCAAAGCTAAATAATTTTCAGTTCAGTTCAGTTCAGTCTCTCAGTCATGTCTGACTCTTTGCGACCCCATAATTGCAGCATGCCAGGCCTCCCTGTCCATAACCATCTCCTGGAATTCACTCAAACTCACGTCCATCAAGTCAGTGATGCCATCCAGCCATCTCATCCTCTGTCGTCCCCTTCTCCTCCTGCCTTCAATCTTTCCCAGCATCAGGGTCTTTTCCAATGAGTCAACTCTTCGCGTGAGGTGGCCAAAGTACTGGAGTTTCAGCTTTAGCATCATTCCTTCCAAAGATATCCCAGGGCTGATCTCCTTCAGAATGGACTGGTTGGATCTCCTGCAGTCCAAAGGACTCTCAAGAGTTTTCTCCAACACCACAGTTCAAAAGCATCAATTCTTTGGCACTCAGCCTTCTTCACAGTCCAACTCTCACATCCATACATGACCACTGGAAAAACCATAGCTTTGACTAGATGGACCTTTGTTGGCAAAGTAATGTCTCTGCTTAGGTATCCTTATTATTTCTAATTGACAAAAATTATTCCGAAATCACAAATGCTTATTGACATGCATTATTCAACAAATACTTGTTCTTGGCACTGGGGATAATCACTGTGGAAAGGGACATTCCAGGGAGAGGAAATGTCAGGTGCTAAGTCCTTGGATCAGTAGTGAGGTGGTTCTGAAGAAAACCGAGGGAAGTGTGACTGGAACCTAGGGAATCCTGGGGGAGGAACAGTGAAATGAGGACAGAGAGGAAGCCTGGAACCTAGTGACAGCATCTGAAAGGTTGTGAATGACCTTTTGATTTTATGACTTTCAGGGAACAAAACTTGGTGACAAGCTGAATGGCAACTTCTTTTCATAGACCTTGAACATTTATTCCTGCTTAATATTTTACCAGTGTGTAATGGTTTGATTGATCAATTGATTGGGAAGCCACACAGACGTTCTTTGCCAAATATACTTATTTATGGTAATAATGTCTGAGCTGTCTTATGCCAGCTAATGAAATGATTTATTTGAGGAAGAAGGCGAATGAGTATAACATATGTGCCAGTTTGTTTAGCTGCTTTAAAAAACAATCTTACTGCATGCTTTACTGAAAGGCTATTCTACCATCTTAGGAGAATTATGCATTCTTGATTGTTTTCTTAACAAAAAGATCTAAATTATTCTTTGTCTCATCACATTTTCCCTATTGTCTTCCTTTGGACAGAATTAGTTTTGTTAGAGAACTGAGAGAACAAAAAGCTGCTAAATTGGTAAAACTTACATTCTATGGAGCATCTATCTCTAATTAAATAAGGCAAAGACAAAAAGTTAAGTAAGTGTCATTTTTTTCTATTAATGGCTGAGTTCCCAGAATGATTCATATTTTAGCCTATGATATCATCCTTTTTTAAGTGCTTAGACAGACAAGTAAACACTTAAGAGAAATAGAATAAAATGGAAAGGAAAGTAGAAATAAGTCACAAGAGTACCAGTCTAATTCAGGCTTTAGCCTGAGTGTTGTATATTGTTTTCATTCAGAAGATCATTGTGGTTTTAGTGGCAATTTCATTGGTTTGGGATTTAATTTTGTCTAACAGTTGCAGTAATGCTATATGGAAAGCACCTGCCTTCATTTTCTGAGTCCTGTTAAGAAAGTTAATCCTGAGAGAGGGTTCTGGGAAGAGGGGTGGATGGAATGCTTCCTCCCCTTCTGATTCCAATTTATCTCCCTGTCTTGAGCCAAGCACCTTCTGAAGTCAGAAGGCCTATGGGAATGAGGGAGAATTTAGGCTCTGAAGGAGTCCCCATACAGAGCTGAGGCAGGATTTTATCTCACTCATTGAGAGCCCAGGGGACGATGCAGGAGAAGCCTTAGGCGAGGCCCAGAGTGCGGCAGATCCTGGGAAGAGTGCAGTCTGCACAAACCTTCATTCCTCCCAGATCCATGTCAGAAAATGTTAATTCCCGGGCAATAATGCAATACCAGTTAAAGTCCCACAAAGGACTTTTAAAGGGGATTGTTTGAAATTATTTTAAAATTTACTGAATATTGGATTACTCTTTCTTAGATAAAGAAGATTAGATACCTAAGAATAGGCAGGACAAGTCTCGAGAGACAGTGGTGGTGATAGTAGGGAGAGGGGACCACCTGACTCAACCTCAGAATTTACTCTAAAACCATTGTGATGTAGTCAGTATGATCCTAACACGGGAGTAGACCAATAAATCAGTTGAATAAAATAGAGCCTTTCTCATCCAGAATTCTTCCAGTGAGTCACGAAACAGTCATTTTCTCATTTTTTGCCAAGGATAGAACTAGTACCATTCTAGATGCTTTGGAGAGAAGTCCATTCATTATATGTAGTAAATGTTAGGCATCATGGTTCAGTTCTCTTATAGAACCTACGGCAAAAAATACTAGATTCTTCAGAACTATAATACAGCAGAGGTAAATTCTCATAAAGGTGAACTTCACCTTTATGAGAAAAGATATTTTGTTTTTGTAGCAGTGCAGGCACAATTGGCATATAGGGAAGAAAATGAATTTCAATCCTTAGGTCACATCATGCAGGAAATAAATTCCAGAAAAATTCAAAACTTAGATGTAAAAATGAAAGCAAAAATCTTAGAAGATAATCTTGGATTCTACATGTAATAATGTATGAATTGTGAATAAAATAAATCAGAATACCCCAAAATTTAATTTAAATTAGTTTAATTTAAAATTATACTTCTCAGAGTACATCAACTGTAAAGTCTTTGATTTGGCTTAAAAAAAAGATACTTTATATACATATGTCAATATGCAGAAATCTATTTGGAAAAAATACTTGAAATACAAATGAACAATATTTAGGTGAATAGTATACAGATACACTTTGAAACTAGTAAGAAAAAATCAAAATTCCAATAGGAAAAAATAGCCAATGATACGAATAAGTAATTCCTTCACATAGACTTCTGAAAAGGCAGCACTAAATCTATACTGGCTGTGTTGGAAGTGACTGGGATTTGCTTGCAAGTGGACAGGATGGAATTTTCTGAAGTAAAGTATTCTGTATCTCTATGAAAATACTTTGTCAAAAGTCTTTGAACTGTGTATTTAAAAGGGGTACATTTATATATGTAAATTACATCTCATAAAGTTTATTTTAAAGCTGTAGTTACTGCCTTTCAGTGGTAATGTTTTAAAGTATATTACTATTGTAATTAGAGCTGTTGGGCCAAAAGATGTTCTTTGACTTTTCTTGTAGAAAGGTGAATTTTTATAGCCTTCATGGAAGCAGCTCTGAAACCTCTATTAAGATAAAATTATCAGATTATACCTCTCAGTTCAGGAGGCCTATTCCACAAACTGTTCCATAGAATAAAAGTCTTAAGTACATAAAAACATGTACGCAAATATGTTTAATGCAGAACTGTCCTTGGTGGCTAAAACTTAGGTACCAAATAAATGCCCATTTGTAAGCAAATGGCCAATTAAATTATGGAGCATCTTAATTGCAAGATACTATGTAGCTATTTAAAAAGATGAGTAAGAACTACATCACATGAAAGGGTTTCCATGAGGTATTGTTAAAGGAGAAAAGTATAATGCACATAAGAAAACCAAATAGGCTTATTTCAGTTTTGAAAAGCATATAGTGCTGTTAAAAAAAAACAAATATAATGTAAAGAAACATCTTTTGATATATGTGCAGGAAAAACACTGAAGGATATATTCGAGAAGGTTGACATCGTTTACCTAGTGTGAAGGGCAAGATATGTGAGGGGGTAGGAGAGAAGAAGAGAAATGGAGAGATAAGCAAAAACAACCAAAAAAGTAGGACAGTCAACATGAAGCAGTGTGCATGCAGACAAAGTATCCCATATTTGCAGCATTTCACATGTGTGCATAAATTAGGCCTCCATGGCTTAGTGGGTGAAGAATCCACCTGCAATGCTGGAGACACAGGAGGTATGCTGGAGACACAGGAGGTGCGGGTTTGATCCCTGGAAAGGAAATGGCAACCCACTCCTGTATTCCTGCCTGAAAAATCCCATGGGCAGAAGAGCCTGGTGGGCTATAGTCCACAGGGCTGCAAAGAGCTGGACAGCAGTTAAGCAACTCAGCACAGCACAGCATAAACTAGGAGAGGATGTTAGGGTTTTATGTACTGGGGATAGATACTGGTAATATACATTCAAATTTTAGCAAGTGTGTTACATAGTAACATTTATAACACAGTTATATTTTAGTAAAAGAAAGAATCTCTTCAGATGAATTCTTGTTAAATCTGAATCAGAGCAACTTTCTTGTTTCTAGATTTCTTTTGCTTTCTCTAAGAAACTTTCCAGAATATTTCTCTTGACTTTTAGGATCCTCAAGTGGATATCCATTTATTTTGGAGAGTTAAGACTGAAACAGAGCAATAGTTGTATAGTTCTCCTGTTTCCTTCTACACCACACATTGATAGTATTAACTGGATGTTTCTCACAGTCAGATCTGCATAGACTGCAGAGTTCTTTTGCTACTGTGGATGACAGAATGAAAACTGAGTAGCTCTAGCTCCTTGGGTTTGCAGGGATTCCACTTGGTTTTTCACTAAAGAATATGCAAGGAAGCACAATCAGATCTCAGCTGATGTCTTTTAGCCGTCCACTTTTTTTGTTCTGGCTATAAATTTTATGCTTTTATTTCGCTAACTCTGGAGGATGAGAATATATAGCTAATTTGACATGGGGCTAACCCGTATGGCAGAAAGTGAAGAGGAACTAAAAACCCTCTTGATGAAAGTGAAAGAGGAGAGTGAAAAAATTGGCTTCAAGCTCAACATTCAGAAAACTAAGATCATGGCATCTGGTCCCATCACTTCATGGGAAATAGGTGGGGAAACAGTGGAAACAATATCAGACTTTATTTTTGGGGGCTCCAAAATCCCTGCAGATGGTGATTGCAGCCATGAAATTAAAAGACGCTTACTCCTTGGAAGGAAAGTTATGACCAACCTAGATAGCATATTCAAAAGCAGAGACATTACTTTGCCAACAGAGGTCCGTCTAGTCAAAGCTATGGTTTTTCCAGTAGTCATGTATGGATGTGAGAGTTGGACTGTGAAGAAAGCTGAGTGCCAAAGAATTGATGCTTTTGAACTGTGGTGTTGAAGAAGACTCTTGAGAGTCCCTTGGACTGTAAGGAAATCCACCAGTCCATTCTAAAGGAGATCAGTCCTGGGTGTTCATTGGAAGGACTGATGCTGAAGCTGAAACTCCAATACTTTGGCCACTTGATGCAAAGAGTTGACTCATTGGAAAAGTCCCTGATGCTGCGAGGAGTTGGGGGCAGGAAGAGAAGGGGACGACATTGGATGAGATGGCTGGATGGCATCATTGACTCAATGGACATGAATTTGGGTAGACTCCGGGAGTTGGTGATGGACAGGGGGCCTGATGTGCTGCAATTCATGGGGTTGCAAAGAGTCAGACACAACTGAGCGACTGAACTGAACTGAAAGCAATAGAAGTGTTGATCTAGAAGAAACCCTGCATCTGTGGTCAGCATTGCTTTAGATTTCTTTCAAACTATAGTGTATACTTCTGTCACTGTTTGAGTTTTCTGTGGCCTTCTTACTTAGAACATAATACCCATCTTTCACTGTCTCATAAATAGAAAGCAAGATTTGCTGAGTGAAGAGCTGTTTCTTTTATTGAACTGTCCTATTCCTCATCTTTGAGAAACCATTGGTTCTCCATGTGTATGTCATATATATACATATACATATATATATATATCTCCCCATAAACCTCTCTGTGTTTGCTACAGGAGACTGAAAGAGTGTTTCAGTTCCCTTCCTTTACCTTTACCAACATAGGACTTGTCACCAGACCCCTTAACCCCTTTGTAATTGATTAAGACAGAGTATTTGGAATACCTTGGGATACACATGCATGTACCTGCACACCCACCCACACACACACGCACACACGTATACTTAAAAGAATCCAAAGCAAGATTCACTAATACTGTAGCCATCCTACCTGATATTTAAATGTAAAGCATCTTATAAGATCAATCTTGTTCAACAGGACACCCAGCTCAGGGAATCTTATCACATAGAATGTTTTGTAAGTCCAACAAAGCAGTCAATTTGAGATCCAAATTGAGTGTTGCAGACAGTGTTGGGATATCTGTATGAAGAGCACTTCCAATGAATATTTATATCCCATAAATTCTTTCACTTTAAGGTTCCTGAGAAGATTTAAAAATAAAATAGCTCCAACTGATTAAAAAAACAACCTGAAGACCCCTGTTCTAAAGACATTCTGCCTGGATATAATCAAGAAACTTTTAAATTATTAACTCAGCTTACAAACTTCTGTGCTACAAACTAACCATCGTTTAAAAGCACTTTGGTGAATCATATTTTCTGCTCTTGAGGCCTGACTTTTTGCATGGACAGCCATTATTTATTTAGCTGTGAATGCTTAAATATTGATCCTTACACTTTTAAAGTATATCAAGGTAGAAGTTTAAAGAAATAGTAGCTGATTAATTAATCATTTAAATTGAGTGGAAAAAAACATAGCATGCACACACAATATACCAAATATAATTATCCTTTTTTCATTGGGACTTTCTGGAGAGTATGAAACTCAAAAGATGGAGAAACTATGGTGAACTGGCATTAATAAGTGTTAATAGAACCGATGTAAGTATAGGAGAGTTAAGACATGCGTGGGAATGTCTTTAATATGAATTCTTAAGTGTTTAAAACATTAAAGAAATTTAATTAATTCAAGGCACTAATATTTTAGAAATTAAGTGTTTTAATTTTTTTTTTCTTTTTTGATTTTAAACAGGCCATATACTCCTTTGAAAGGAGGAATCTCCAATGTATGGTTTGACAGACTTAAAATATCAAATGACTGCCCAGAGCACCTTGAATCAATTGATGCAATGTGCCAGGTGCTTACAGATTTGATTGATGATGAAGTAAAAACTGGCATCAAGAAGAACAGAATATTAGTAGGTAAGATTTTTAGATGTTGGCAATTTAAATATTTTTATTCACTTGTTTAATTCTATACTTTGAATTTTACTTGGAACATTATTTGGGAGCACTTTATATATCATATAAGACCTATCATAGTTTCCCAGATAGTGCAGTGGTTAGGAATCTACCTGCCATCGCAGGAGATGCAAGTGAGGTGGGCTTCACTTCTGGGTCGGGAAAGTTCTCTGAAGGAGAAATGGCAGCCCACTCCAGTATTCTTGCCTGGGGAATGCCATGGACAGAGGAGCCCGGTGGGTTATAGTCTGTGGGCCTGCAAGAGTGGGCAGACTTAGTGACTAAACCACCACCATTGTGTTGTAAATAAGTTTAGAATGCACTTTGAAATCCTGTATAGGCAGGATTTGAGCACATTAATAAACTGCCTTTGTGTGTGTTGAAGTACTAAGCTGTTCATTGAGTTAAGAAGCAATGTGATATAATGGATGGAATCCATTCTTTTCTGTCTTGGCTTCAGTATTCACTTTGTTAGTTAAAAGCAACTGGCCCTCCAGCCCAGTAATATCACCTTGCTGGGCCTTTGTTTCTTCATCGGTGTTTAACTGTTTCTGTGTTTGACACCATGTCACAGAAATGAATCTAGAGCATTATAGGAGTACTGTGAAGAACCTAGTAAAGGGTACCAACTCAGTCTAGGACATCATGAAACAGTTACAAGCTAGAACTCAAGATACATGAGTGTAAACGGATTCTGTCTTTCGATCATTTAGCAAACATTTTCTAAGTACTGTGTGTCAGGCAATAAGTCGAATGCTCAAAGAGATACAGGTAAATACAACAGGATCTATGTGCCCCAATTGCTTAAAACCTAGAAGAGCCCATGCTGCTGCTGCTGCTGCTAAGTCGCTTCAGTCATGTCCGACTCTGTGCGATCCCATAGATGGCAGCCCACCAGGCTCCTCCGTCCCTGGGATTCTCCAGGCAAGAACACTGGACTGGGTTGCCATTTCCTTCTCCAAGGTCTGAAAGTGAAAAGTGAAAGTGAATTCGCTCAGTCCTGTCCGACTCTTAGCGACCCCATGGACTGCAGTCTACCAGACTCCTCTGTCCGTAGGATTTTCCAGGCAGGAGTACTGGAGTGGGGTGCCATTGCCTTCTCCCTAGGAGGTACTTGTGATAACTGTCCTGCCAACTAGCCTCAACAAGTGCCCTCAAGCTGTATAACTGGCCACTCTTCAAATGGAATGATCATGTGTATTATTTTTATTTCTCAGCACCCATTGCAACACCTGGCACAGAACTGAATATTTATAATCAGTGGCATGATCTGATCAGTAAACTGATGATTTAAGTAATTGGAATTTAGGTGAAGAAGTCATAAGTATTTGGAGCTATTAGGGAACAATTTAAGAAAAAAGTGTCAGAGGTATATGAGATTTTAAGATCTGCAAATAAAATTTTAACTATTGTAGTATGGATATCTAGATATAGAGAGTGATAAGAATGGTAAATAGAAGTAGAAAAAGTAGTGCTTGTTGTTGTCTGACTGAACGTTAGATAGCAGAAAGTTTGTTGTGTGACTGGAAAATGCCTATTGATCTCATAGTTCGACTAACAGCTGGAAGAGCATGATGGGATAGTGACAAAAGTGGTTCAAATCTGAAGTCCACCATTGCCTAGCTGGTTTAATAACCTGCACTGATATTCTGTTGCCTCATCTGTAAAATGGGAATAATGATACAGTATCTATTTTACTGGGAGACTGAGTGAGTCAGTGAAGTTGCTCAGTGGTGTCTGACTCTTTGCCAACCTATGGACTGTAGCCTGCCAGGCTCCTCCATCCATGGGATTTTCCAGGCAAGAATACTGGAGTGCGTTGCCATTTGCTTCTCCAGGAGATCTTCCCCAAGCCAGGAATCGAACCCGGGTCTCCGGCATTGCAGGCAGACTCCTTACCATTTGAGCCACCAGGGAAGTCCCTTACTGGAAGATGATGTCTGTCAAATACTTGGCTCATTTTACAATAAAATAAATTCTTTGTGAGTCCCCTTTTATCCTTTATTCTGTAGGATAGTAAGATCCTGAAATAATGCAATGACAGTGTGAATTAGTAGAAAATACACTTAGTACTCTTAATGTGCATGTGTTAAAGAATGTATCACATTGAATTGTAACTATTGATACTTATCTGCTTGTCTTTTCCCCCAACCCTATTCCTTGCCCTTCCCCATATCCATCAGTTATTTCATCTTATTCATTTTTGAAAAGAGACTATGTATGATTGTTATAGGGTCAGAGAGTTGATAAGAATTTTGAATCTAGGTTTACTTCATTTTAAAGCCCATGATTCTTCTGTTTAACTGAACATTTGTATGAATTTTTGTAAAACTCTTAATACATGGTGTCAAATTCCTTTCACGAAAACACTACCTGTTGATACTTCTCCCACCTTTATTAGAATATCTGTCTTATTATATCTTGCTGAATGATACTGTCTTGAAAAATCTTTGCTAAAAATAAGTAAAAAGTGGCAATTAATTTGCACTTAATTTATTTTCTTTTTAATTCTGTTTGTTATGTTCTGACATGAGAAAGCTGTTTTTAGTTATCTGGTTTTTCCAAATAACATCTCAGATTAAGAAGTTATTCTTCTAGAATTTGAGTAAATATTCAAATAGATTTTCTACTGACTTTTCCATAATGTTTTTGAAATTTGTTCTTTGATTCATCTAGAATTTATTTTAGTTTCTTTCTACTATATCATGAAAGGTTTTAATTATTTTCTGAAGTTCCAAGAACACCTTGTTAAAAGATGATCTTATTTATTAAGCAGTCAGTAATGTGATCGATATTTTATCTTAGCTCCATTGAATTTTTAACAACAAATTTCATTTTAGAAGAGTTATAAGTGACTAAAGTATGAAATTTGAAATTTATTACAAGATATATATGTAATCGGAAATTTATATGCACTTTTATGAATATAAAATAATTGGGAAAGAGAAAAATTTTCTTAGAATTTGTGAGGTGAGCCTATCAATTCCTATAAAGCCTCTTTCATAGCTTGAGATATGAAAGAGACACAGAAGTATAGATTCAAAGTTGCTTGTCTTTGTTGCCTGTACTGTTATTTAACCATTCAATGAAAATAAGTCTTTGAGGCATTTCTATAGAGTTAAACATGTGTGTCAACATATATGTGATTCTTAACCTTCTTTATTAAAACAAAATACCTGTTATATAGCCTCCTTTTCATATGCTGGATTCTTCACATGGGTTGGCTGTTGATGCTTAGAGAAATGCATTCTAGTCCTATCAGATTTTCTCTTGTAGTTATTATTATTTTTATTTTTATCTTATTGATCTGACTGAACTCTCAATTCACTTCAAAATGGGGTACATGAGGCAATATCGTTATGTATTTGAATGTTTGTACATACATTTCCCAATTTATAAATATCATAATTGCAAACACCCTAATGCAGCTGACAGCAGTTTAACATGGTTAAGAACTTGGGCTGTGCACTCAAATTGCAAGTTTCTAATCCAAGATCCAGTGCCTATTTTTGTGGGTATGTGACTGTCCTTAACCTCTGGGCTTGGGGGATAGCAATAGTACTTATAGAGTTGTGATAATTCAATTAATCAATTCCTATGAAGGACTTAGAAACATGCCTGGCATGTGGGGATGATGCTGTTAGCCACTCTCTATCCCACCTGCCCTTCTGTGTGTCCACACAGCAGGAAGCCTGTCCTGGGCCGCTGCTGCCCTTGAAGACTCTCAAGGAGCTCCATGTCCCTTCCCTACCAGCTGTTTTCTTTCCCTAATGGTATACATGCTGATTTTCATTGCTCATAGATTGTTTAAGATTTTTAAGTGCTATTTTTAACATTTTAATCAAGGAGATATTCAATGAGAAGTCAAAGAAAAGTGCATTTGAGATGCTGAGTCATTTTCATTAAAAGAACAATGCATTTGAGATACAGGAAACACATATATGAACAACACAGTGAGGTTAGGTTTTTTTTTAATGAATTCTAAGAGAAAAAACTTGAAAATTAAAGGATTAAAAAGGAAAACATGAGATAATAAGTACAAAATTATTACTCTTATTAATTTTGTTTAGTATGTGATAAAATTTCAGATTTAATATCATATACTGTGTCCTCATGGAACCCTTGTCTCTAAGATTGTGGTTTTAACCAGTATAGTTTTGTAAACAAACTATTCTCTATATTTGAATAATTGACAGCCCATTCTTTTTTTCTGGTTTTATTTTAATTAGTGATATTTTATTATATTAAACTTAGTTTAAAAACAATGTTTTATGGTATATGATATACCCCTTTTTCCAGTAGTTTACACAGCTTGCTACTGCTGCTAAGTCACTTCAGTCATGTCCGACTCTGTGCGACCCCACAGACAGCAGCCCACCAGGCTCCCCCATCCCTGGGATTCTCCAGGCAAGAACACTGGAGTGGGTTGCCATTTCCTTCTCCAATGCATGAAAGTGAAAAGTGAAAGTGAGGTCGCTCAGTCGTGTCCGACTCTTAGCGACCCCATGGACTGCAGCCCACCAGGCTCCTCCGTCCATGGGATTTTCCAGGCAAGAGTACTGGAGTGGGGTGCCATTGCCTTCTGTGTTACACAGCTTAGTCAGGTCAAAAATGATGCTTCTCATAATAAATTTAATTTCCAAATTATTCATAGAACTTTTAAGTGCTGGAATACCAAAAAAAAAACTATCAAAAAATTTACATTATAATGAGGGAGATAACAAAATAAAGTGTTTTATACAAGCCAAGTATTATTGTAAAAGTATTTACAAGGTATATAGTGTGAACAGTGAAGAATGAACATACAGATTTTGCAGGGGTGGGCCCTGTAAACTGCTTCTTAGAAGAGATAATTTCCAACTGAGTTTTAAAGAATGAATGAGAATATGGCTGGTGAACAAGAAGGGAAAGGCATTCATGAAAGAAAACAAGGAACACACTAAAATGTCTCAGGAGCTACTAGTTGGTGTACACTTCAACTGCTAGGATTATTGAATTACATACAGAGAATGAGTCAGTGGGATGAGCATTTTAAACACTGAAAACACTGTGGAGGCTGAAGGACAGAGGAAGAGGCAGTATATCCAGTAGAATGAGGGACCAACACAAGACTTTGGAAACACAAGGCTGTAAGGTTACACTTGAGGACCCTGCACTCAACTGTAGGTTTTATCTGAGAAAAGAAATTCTTTGTTTGCTTATTTTCATCAGTGGGAATATATTTCTTTCTCAATGGAAAGAATAAACTTCAGTTCGATAGGAGGATCTGGGCCAAATCTTTAAATGTGTCCTTAGAGACACTCATGAATCCTCAGCTTGTACAATAAGAATATCAGATATAAGAAAGTGTATTTTTATATATTTATACCACACATAATTCTTCAGAGTGTGTGGTAAAAATTAGGGGAAACACAAGCAGTAGTTAGTGACTTTTAAATTACTTTCTGAATTTGGTATCATAGCTGTTCCTGGATTCAGGAAACCTGGATTCAGATCCTGCATTCTGAGAAAATTAATAAAATACAGTTTAACACTAAAAAGTATTTAAATTATACACATTTTCATATAGTATCTTTCTCGATCCTTCTAACAGGTAAGATAGAAAATGATTACTCACCCTTCAAATAAGAAGAAAGTAAAATTCAAAGAAATTACTGGCTAAAATGGAGTTGGGACTAGAACCCAGATCTATTGACTTAGTCAGAAACTTTGTCCTATAATGAGATTCCTTTTTTAGCCACTAGGTGGTGATAATTTGTTGTTAAGAGAAAATTGACATAATTTAGGTTTAATTTTGATCTGGGATGTATAGAATCTGACAAATGATAATGACCAGATTATAAAACTTTTAATAATATGAGTGTATTAGCAGAATTGAAGCATGGATAATCATGTGCTTCTGGAATTACACCTAAATACTTTACATGGATGCTGTAAATACCCATCATGAGGAAAGTGGTTAAGGGAATAATGGTTAGTTAATACAACTGAATGTTATGTAACATATATACTGTATGTACACATTTAGAAGGCACTTGGTATATTTAGTATGTGCTCAATGAATAAAAGAAAATAATTATAGAATTTGATAATTCTGTTTAAAGGCATTCAAATCAGTATTACAAGAAAGTAAGGTATAAAATTATACATATAGAATGAGTTTAACTGCTAAAATAAATTTTTAAACCGTGTCAGAGTTATATATGAGTAGTGGTATTTTGGGTAACCCATTTTTTTTATTTTTGTATGATGAAAACACTTTATTCAGTGGACATATATTAGCATATTAATTTTAAAAAAGATTTAAAAATAAATGAAGGGATGGTTGCAGTTTCCAAGATGAAACCTAGCTCTACAATTTCCAGGCTCACTTTCCTGACGTTATATATGTTTCTTCTGATGATCTTAGAGGTAAAACTGGAAAGTGATAGCATCTTTCTACCTTCTTTCAACATATATATGTCTTAAATAACTTGCGTTTCTTCAGCAACAATCATCAGAACTTTTAAGACTTGGGATTGCTGTTTTAATAGCTTTCCATAGAAGATAAATATTCTATTTATCCTATAAACTTTATATAAGAGAAAATATACAAATATGGTTGGCATAATTTATATGTTCCCAAATTTTTGAAACTTTATCACAGTTCAGTCTGAAGAATAATTATATGTAAATCAAATGGGAAAATTGTTGAAATTTGAATGTAGGGTGGATTTTATTGCATTTTAAAAATCCTGTTCAACTGATGATAAATGTCAATTGTAAGTTCCCTATCCCCTGGCCCCCAACTTTGTTTTCAGATAGATCAGCTTGGTTTTCCCAGTGTAGTTTTTATACATTGTTACTGTTTTATTTCATTTAAAGAGTTCATAAAAGCTAGGTTTATTATTTTTTAACATGTTTTATTCAGCTTGTTAATCTTAAATGTATGTTGAAATGTTAACTCTTGACATTTTAATACTTTGCCAGCAACTATAAATATACATTATAAGTATTACCTACAATGAGTTTTCTATTTGGTATTTACTCATTGAACAGTATATTTTATATTGCATTTTAGACACTTAGGTGGAAAATGAATTCAAATAACTAGTCCTTTGTGTTAAATTTTCTTCTGTCAGAAGGAAAAAATGCATAAAGTCCCTTTTCCCACTGGTATCCACAATGTTAAAGATGACTGTATTGTCAGAGATCACTGGTGAGGAATTGCAGACTACCTCACAAGATTATAAATGGATACAGGACTTAGATTGAATCTTAAAATAATAAATTTTCAGTGAGTACATTTTTCTTCATTATAAATTAGGAGAATTGAACTTGAGGTTAAATGTCTTGGATGCCTTTGTTGATAATGACATTTCATATGTGAGAAAGTGTTTTCTTTTTAGTTTTTGTTGTTATTGCTGTTAGATTGGACCCATCAAAAAACTCTGAAATCACATAAAGTGATTAGTTAATAAAATTGAAGTGATGGGCTGCGTGCATTTAAGGTGTAAAATGTTCTCAGTAGGTGTGCTTTTATAATAATTTTTAAATATATTTTTGCTTACCAACCTATTTTTGTTCACATTTTGTCTTTGTATGACTTTTTTTAAGATCTCTACCACTTTAGATTTAAATATCAAATTTAATTATCTTAGCTACATTATTTTCTTAATGAAACATTAGTTTCATTTTTGCTCATTTTATGAATTGTGAAGCTTTTTTTCTAATCATTGGTATGCAGCTTAGGTTATCTAGAACGTCATTGTCCAATACCATAGCCCCTAGCCACATGTGAGTATTTAAACTCCAAATCTAACTAGGTAAAATTAAATTAACATTTAGTTCCTCAGTCACACTAGTCACATTCAATATTTTGCTTAGGTACATTTGGCAAAAGTATTATTTACGCTCTTGAATTTCTCCAAAAATGAAAACTGTGTTCCTGCAGGCTTACTTTCTATAACACACGGATTTCTTTTAAATCATGAGATGATGTCTTTTAATTCTCAGTCAAGCTAGGGAATATCACCCTACATCTCTAAGTTGGGCCACTCTCTCTGCTGCGTCTTGTCATGTCCCCATCACCACGTTTTGTGATGTGTTTCTTTTCTTCTCGAACAGAAGGATCCATGTATTTTAATTTGTATATCTCCAGTGACAAGTGTCACTCCAGTGACAGTGGTTGGCTCGTCAAAGACAATAAAATTTTGTTAAGTGAATAAATTTTTTCCAAGCTTTTTTAAAAGTACAGATATGTTTTAATCGTACCATCATAAGTTAGTTTCCAAAACAATATGATAATACAAAGATATTTTAACTAGTTCACCAGATTTTTGTCATCCTTCCTAATTCAAAGATCACTAAGCATCTTTATATGAAAAACTCTAGGTTATAGTTTGGCAACTAAGACAAAAAGGTGCATGCTATTAGTTGTGGTATGAGTGCTCCTATAAGTATAAACAGAATATAAGCAGACATTAGACGCTTAGGTAAATAACACTTGTGTTACGACTCATATATTTTGAATTATGATAAATATTTTTACTTGATGACCAAGATTTATTTCTTTGTGCAATTCTAGTTCCATAGATGGGGAAACAGTAGAAACAGTGTCAGACTTTATTTTTGGGGGCTCCAAAATCACTGCAGATGGTGACTGCAGCCAAGAAATTAAAAGACGCTTACTCCTTCGAAGAAAAGTTATGACCAACCTAGATGGCATATTCAAAAGCAGAGACATTACTTTGCCGACTAAGGTCCGTCTAGTCAAGGCTATGGTTTTTCCTGTGGTCATGTATGGATGTGAGAGTTGGACTGTGTAGAAGGCTGAGCACCGAAGAATTGATGCTTTTGAACTGTGGCGCTGGAGAAGACTCTTGAGAGTCCCTTGGAGTGCAAGGAGATCCAACCAGTCCATTCTGAAGGAGATCAGCCCTGGGATTTCTTTGGAAGGAATGATGCTAAAACTGAAGCTCCAGGACTTTGGCCACCTCATGCAAAGAGTTGACTCATTGGAAAAGACCCTGATGCTGGGAGGGATTGGGGGCAGGAGGAGAAGGGGACGACCAAGGATGAGATGGCTGGATGGCATCACAGACTCAATGGACGTGAGAGTGAGTGAACTCTGGGAGTTGGTGATGGACAGGGAGACCTGGCATGCTGCAATTCATGGGGTCACAAGGAGTCGGACACAACTGAGCGACTGAACTGAACTGAACTTTATAACAAATTATTTTACTAATCATGACGTAGATGGAATAGTGTTATTTACTCATGGCAGGTCTTTTTCCGTAAGATCGAAAGTAGACCAAATTTTTCTTTTGCACTGTATCTCTTTTAGGTATCCAGATGTTTATGGAAGACTGGCATAGCTATATCTTGTTCCAAATTAGATTATTCTGATTTTACTGACAAGTGAATTTTTGCTTCTTTTAGGAGGATTTTCTATGGGAGGGTGCATGGCAATGCATTTAGCATATAGAAATCATCAAGATGTGGCAGGAGTATTTGCTCTTTCTAGTTTTCTGAATAAAACATCTGCTGTTTACCAGGTAAGTTTCAGATTTTAAAGGCAAAACAGAAGAAAAAAAATGAGACAGTCACACATTGAAACTGAAACGACATTGATAATTACACAATAATGGTTGCTTCACAGAGCATTCCTGGGAATTCATGGGCAAATTAGCTATATTGATTAATTCCAGCTGGTCATTCTTGTTTAAGAAATGCCTTGTACAAACAATATTGTTAATCAAAGTCTCAAAGAGGAAAGGATTAAAAAATATGTATATAATATATATGCATCCTGTATACATATTAAAAACGTAGATGATTTTAGCTAGGTTTGCTAATTATGACTTAATCAAACCAAAGAATAAGTTACATGGCTGACACCTATTTTGCAGCATTATTCCTAATTTATGAATGGAATGTAACAGTGATACAGCCTCGTTACCAGGAGTAGAACTAGCAGGTACAGAAACGAGAACAAGAATGCCATTTTCCCCTTGTATTCCTCCCTCTCTCCACTCTATGTGAAAAGGGTTGTCTTGCCAAGACACAAGGTTTCTTCAGGAAACGCTTTGACTGTTTTTTAAATAGCCCTCTTTGAAGTAAATGCAGGTCCCACACAACTGCAGTTCCTGTAGTGCAATCAACCAGCTAAGCTCCTGAGCTTAGTCCATCAATATATACCTCGGACATCACCGCCACTCCTGCTTTTCCCCTTTAAATATTGAAGCTTTTTAAATTGAAATTTTTCTGCTCTCCCTGACTTCCAAGAATATATACTGTTCTTAAATGAATTTCTTAAACTTCTCCATGTTTATATCCTCTTCTCTAGGCTCTTCAGAAAAGTGACGGTGTTCTTCCTGAATTATTTCAGTGTCATGGTACTGCAGATGAGTTAGTTCTTATTCTTGGGGTGAAGAGACAAATTCAATGTTAAAATCTCTAGGAGTGAGCACAAAGTTTCATAGTTTCCCAGGTGTTTACCATGAGTTAAGCAAAGCGGAACTAGAGAAACTAAAGTCATGGATTCTTACAAAGCTACCGGACTAAATCAAGATTGATGTGTTAATATACAAGTAATGTCTTTATGAAAAGTGTTTTTTACTGTCTAGTTCTGATTTGATGAATAATTATTAAAATATTAAGAAATATCAACAGTTTACTTGTTTTTGACATCCTGAGCACCATAGATAGTAATGTGATCTTATTAATGGTCATTGTTAATTTAGGCAAATACCTGTGTATTATTTGTCAAATTCTTTGTAAATATTTGGAGGCCTTATAAGTAATTGAATATTGAAATTTTACAATAATTAAACTAGCTTAACAGCAATGAGAAATCATGAAAAGATTTTAGCATGATATTTTCATTATCATTTTCTTTAAATTGCCTTTTTAAAAATATATTTATGTATGTATTCACATTTATTTTATTTTTGAAAGAATAACAGTGTATGTGTGTGTGTGCTCAGTCGATCAGTTGTGTCCAGCTTTTTGTCATGCTTATGGGATTCTCCAGGCAAGAATACTGAAGCCAGTTGCCATTTCTTCCTCCAGGGGATCTTCCCAACCCAGGGATCGAACCCATAGCTCCTGCATTGGCAGACAGATTTTTTACCACTGAGCCAACAGGGAAGCCCCAAATAACATTGTACCCCATGTTTACAAAGTGGTTTCCCATCATCTCACCTGATCATCACTAGAGCTTGATGAAGTAAACACAACCAGTTGTTACTCGGATTTGATAATAGTGATAGAAGCAATATAGACTTTCCCAAAGCCTCATGAGCGAAGACTAAAATCCAGGCTGTCTGGTCTCAGCAGAGCTCCCCTTCTATGAACCCAGACTGCCGCTCTGCTCCAATGCTAGGGTTCCAGTTGCTCTCTGGATCCTAATCAGTACTCAGTATGGCCAGTCTTTTTCAAAATTTTGTCCATTCTAGTGAGTATATAGTATAATACTTTGTGTTTCTGATTCACTTTTTCTTAAAGCAATTTTTATATGCTCATTTGCAATCTATATAAATTGTTTGACGATATCTTTGTTCAGATCTTTCGTGTGTGTTTTATTAGGTTGTTTTTCTTATTGCATTGTAACAGCTATTTATATATGCTGGATAAAAATCCTTTGTTAGATAAATGTTTTACCAATATTTTCTTAATTCATGGCTTGCCTTATTTAGAGTGTAATTCAAAGAGCAGAAGTTTTTAATTTGATGAAGTCCAGTTTATTCATATTTAAAAAATTTATACTCTGTGCTTTTGAAGTCATATTTAAGCAATCTTAAGAAAGCCAAGGTCACTAAAATTTTCTCATATTTTCTTCAACTAAAACACTCCTTTAGTGCTATAAATCTTCCAAGTTTTATATTAGAAGCATCCCACGATTTTTATATTTTGTGTTTTCACTTTCATTCAGGTCAAATCTTTCTAAATTCCCTTTTGATTTCTTCTTTAACCTTTGGGTTGTTTAACATTGTGTTATTTTGTCTCAGTATACTGGGAATTTTCTAAAGATCTTTGCTGTTCATTTCTAATGTATGGTTAAGAAAGTATTCTTTATATGAATTGAAACCTTTTAAATTCATTGTGCCTTTTTTTATAGCTGAGAGTATGGTCTGTCTTGGTAAACGTTTTGTGTACCCCTGAAAGCAGTACATGCTGCTCAGGTTAGGTGGCATGTTCTATACATACCAGTCAGGTCAAGTTGGTTGATATTTTTGTTTAAATATACTGTATCCTTACCTATTTTCTGCCTCTTTATTTTATAAATTATTGAGAGAGGAGGATTGAAAGTTCCTACTGTAACTGTGAATTTGTTTCACTTGGCAGTTGCTTCAGGTTTTGCTTTATTTTGAGACTGTGTTATTAAATGCATAAACATGTAAGATGATTATGTTCCTCTTATGAATTGGCCTCTTTTTCTTTATGAAATGATAATCTTTATCCTGATAGATTTTTTTGAGCGGGAGGGGGCTCTGAAATATTCATTGTATGATATTGTTATAGCCCCTCTAGCTTCCTTTAGACCCTAGCTGATACTGGATTGTGAGGTTGTACACACTGACTAGTGGGAACTCAGACTTTTCCCAGCCCTCTCTGAGCCTCAGTGATTGTTCCTTTTAGGTGGCTCTTACTTTTCCTACACATATCTGATGGTGAACACTCTGCTAAAGATTTGAGAGGGCCTTCTGCAGAGCCCTGGCAGTCTTGCAACTCTCTAATACTCTGTCCTGTAACTCTAAGCCTCTCGATCTTCTGGACTCTCTAAGCTCCCTCTGAGTCTCCCTTCCACACTGTGGCCTAAAAAACTCTTTACACAATAAGCTGGGCACTTAATCCTTCCTAAAAGATGACTGTCCTGTAGTACCGGTGCCCAGTATCTGAAAATACAAACGTAGCCCAGCTTCTTAGTTGTTTCAGGTCAAAAACTAAACCTGGTTCCTCTTATTCCATCTTGGTTATCTTAGTTATAAGGAGAAGTCCCTTATTCTCCTTTTATTTGAAGCTATAAACTGTAAATTTGAAGAGGGAGGGATTGAGGAAGAAACGGAAGGAGAGAGGAAAAGAGACTGAGACTTAGAAATCCAAAATCCCCCAGAGGAGACTCTGCAGTGTTTTAATTATCTTAAGCCTTTAATGAACTTCAACTTCTTGAAAATTTAAATGCTCTGCCTTGAGTATACATAGTATCACTCATGTTCTCATGTTGAAAGCCCTTATGGCTGCAATTTGCCCTAAGAGTAACATATGTACATGTCATAGATAAGGGTGTCAGGCTGTACATGTCATAGATAGGGGGGCAGGCTTATATATGTTGAGTATATACATACCAAATACAGTATAAAAGAAGGGAATCTAGATTTTTTTTTTTGGTGAATGTTTATCCTAGAATTTAATTATGTGCATGTGTACTTAGTGGCTTCAGTTGTGTTGACTCTTTGCAACCCTGTGAGCTATAGGCCGCCAGTTCTTCTGTCCAGGGGATTCTCCAGGCAAGAATACTGGAGTGGGTTGCTGTGCCCTCCTCCAGAGGATCTTCCCAACTCAGGTATTGAACCCACGTATCTTTATGTCTCCTGAGTTGGCAGGCGGATTCTTTACCTCTAGCACCACCTGGGAAGCCCTTAATAATTATGTATTCTGGAATAAATCTCAGCCTCTGCCACAGTATACTCCTTTGTAAAAGTGTTTGAGGATCAAGTTTTACAGCATATGTAAAAACCTTTAAAATAAAGTTACAGAAAGAAGGTATTGCTAGACTTGTTTTTCCAGAGGTAGAGGGATGTGTGCATGTGGTGATTACAAATCTGTCTTCACAGCTTGACCTACACATAGAAGATATACCTAAATATTTTATATAGATAATCTTCCATCTAGTTCTAGTCCCCTACCCATTAGGCTGATAGGATATTCAGCCTTAGTTATCTTCTGCTGTTTTACCTCATTCCAAATTATGCCAGTCTGGGCCCCCCTTGCGCAGAGCAGTATCTTCAGGGGAGCCCCTCCAGTACCCAGTGCTCACTCACCTCGAGATAACTATTACCTGTATGGAGGCCTCCTAAAGCCACCCAGCCATTTTCTTCCTGCTCTGCTGCTTCACCCACATAAACATTTCCTAAGGCAAGAAAATTGAAATAGTCTTGATACTTTCTTACCTGGGAGAGGAAGAATGGCAACAAGAGGAAAGCGTAAATCAGCATCACAGTAAATTATATGTGTTTATCTGTTGGAGAGATTGGAATTTTGCAAGAGAGGAGAGAGAAAGCTAGTATCTAAGTGAAAGAAGACATTCACTTTTTACTTCTAATGTTTGAATTTTTATAATGTGCTCTATTGGGTTTGTAATCCTTAAAGTGAAGTGAAATGTTTTTTAATGGCATTTTTCCTCAACTAAAGACTGAACAGGAAGGCTCACCATCAGTGGTTAGAAAATTAAATATTTTCTTTATAGGAATTTAATTACTTCAGTTAAAATATGGCAAAAGGTACAAAAGCAAAATTTGAAACAGGAAGCATACCAGCAATTTGGCTGTTGACAATTTATGGTACTTTGATATGTAAAATAAAATATCCAGATATCACTCAGCCAGAATATGCTTAAACTAGAAGGCTTTATCATATAAAAGGAATTTCTTGATACACAATAAGAGAACAGAATTACCATAGCCATCCAAACATTTCAAGAAAACTCAGTTTATATAATACACAAAGACAGCTGCTTCACAAAACTTTGTATATAATTTTAACACAAGAAAAGCTAGAATTCTATTTACAGAGAACAAATGTACTGTTATGTATATTTTGATTCTACTTTATAATTTACCCTTTAGAAATAGTTTCTATGGGCATACACGGGTATAGTCTTCTGAAGGGAAATGTAGCCTCAGCATCTTCCTACACTGAGGATAAGATGCACACCCCCACATGTGTTATCTGTGTCATAGTTGTTAAATTCTGCCACTTAGCTGCAACCAGATCAGCCCAGTGAGTTTCATACAGCATTGCATTAAGACTACTGTGAACAGGATTGCAAATAGCAGAATGAAGTCAACCTGCAGCACTGCTTTCAGCTGTGGATCCCAGGGCTATGGTCCAGTCCAGCCAGACAAATCAGTGACCTGGTAAGGATGTGCCTCAGGAGGCCGCTGTCCTTATGGTTCTGCATTACCCCTCCTACCCAGACTGAAACATTCACCTCGGCATTGCAGGAGCAATTGCACAGAGTCCACCTTGGCCTGTGAGGCCACAATCTCAGACAGTGTATCCTCCACAACAACCACAGCCATGAATTTAAGTGGACCTGAACACTTCCAAGAGAAAAATAGTATCATTGGTCATTTTAGCTCAAGATAGGCACAAATTTCATACCAGTTTTTCAAAGTGGATGGTTTCCATTGTAAGATCACATCCCTTAGGCTGTATGTAAATAACAAATTGGTTATCATCTCCCTAGTAAGCTCACCCAAATAATCACAGTAGCTTCATCTTGGAGCAATCTCCAATCATCCTAGCCTGCATGAGCTATTTGTGGTATTTCCTAACATACTTGAAAGCCTATTATGGCAGGTGAAAGTCGCTCTGTTTTCCAGTGATACAAGTTAATACCTACATTACAATTGTCAGGCCCTTCAAATGGGACCTCCATCAGCCAAGGGCACAGATAACAGTGTCTCCAGCATGACCTTCTGGCCAGCTGAGAAGCCTGAGTTCTCAGTTCGGTTTAACAATTGAGTTTAGTCCTTGTTTTTGCAGAAAATGCCCTGAGGGAAGTCACCTGGCCTGTGCCCTTTATCCACACCACCGAGTTGGCATTTGTCCATACCACAGAATGAAAAAGAGACAGTTAGGAGAAGGGGTGTAGGAGCGAGAACTCAAAGGGTAGGGTATGCTGACCGGTGTTTTTTGTTAGGGAAGGGTTTCTTCAGGAGCTGGGGCCATCCTTTGCTGTTTCCACAGACTTAGTAAGGTTAAGAAGTTGTTCAGTCGCTGAGTCATGTCCAGCTCTTTGTGACTGCAGCATGCCTGCCCCCTCTCTCCTTCACTGTCTCTCAGAGTTTGCTCAGATTCATGACCATGGAGTCGGTGATGCTATCTAACCATCTAATCCTCTGCTGCCCCTTTCTCCTTTTGCCTTCAGTCTTACCCAGTATCAGGGTCTTTTTCAATGAATTGGCTCTTTGCATCAGGTGCCCAAAGTATTGGAGTTTCAACATCAGTCCTTCCAGTGAATATTCAGGGTTGATTTCCTTTAGGATTGACTGGTAAAGAAGACTGGTAAGCAAGCCTTGAATCTTCTTTGAGGTTCAAGAAGGTGACAGGAGGTAGATAGGTGGCAGGCCCAGCCGTCAGTTAAATTTAAGATGCTTGTAACAGTTTGGGAAACCTCACCAGGGTGTTTTTAAGCTCGAGGAAAGCTCCAGAGGTAGTCCTGAAAGACAACAATCAATGTCCCTCTCATCCCCATAAGTTCCTGGAGTTAAAACATGCTCTTTCCTGTTGCTTTCTCTCCATTTATTCATAATATATATCCTATCCTGCAGATGTAACTTCATCTTTTCTCTAGTTAACCGTTACTTGCACCCAGACCTTTCATCCAGGCAGGTTGGGTACAAGTGGGACAAAGGTATTTTTATAAAACCTACGGAGACCTGCCATGCCCCCCAGTTTGGCTCTGCACTACAGAGGGACTCAGCAAACACTGTGCTCAGCCAATTAGTCATATTTATCTAAGGTCATGTCATCGAAATAAACCCAGAGTTGTAAACCAGAGTAATTTGAATTCCCTGTCTGCTTTTACATGCCACCTCCAGAAGGTTTACCAACCAGACTTGCCTGATTGCCAATAGGGAAAAGAGGAAGCATCACACTCAGTGGTCAAGAAGAACTTCAGAGTCTCAAAAGAGCTTTATGTGATCTCCCAACACTTCTGACCCTTTATTATTTACCCAGAAAACAGCTGAGAGGAGGTGGTCCCTTTTTGAGGACAGCTGTGTTCCTTGACCAGACTGCCTTACCAAGGTGTGTGGACCAGAAGAAAGTGAAGGAGTCAGAGCCAGACATCTTTTGAGTCGGTTTTTGTCAAGAAAGAATCCCTGAATTCTCAACAATACCAAATCCCAGTGAACTGCAGGGAGTGTTCAAAGCCTGCCGAATACCTGACTACCAGCCCACTGTTGAATTGTTTTGCAACAAAAGGCACCCCATTGCCAGACTGAAAGTCATCCAGAAATATAAGCCAAAAATAAAACAGATTAGTTTCATAATCCACTGAAATGACAACACATAGGCCAAACAAGTATTAATAAGCAGTGAGGCCCTACTGATAACCCCAAGAAGAGGTCAAAGGTCAGCTGTAATCAGTGTGTCAGGACCAAGTATGGGCGATGCCCCAGCCATGTGGTTGCCTTTGCTGTCAGACAACTAGGTCAGCTTTAGTCAGGACTCAGAAGTTTGGCATGCAAGGGTAGCCTGTGGATCAAAAACATAAGTTCTTTTACTTTGTGTCCAGCATAATGGTTGATGTGTCACCTGTCTAGTCTAATGACGGTTCAAGTAGCAACGTTGACAGTCTGGCAAGACAGGCTCAACCAGCAGCTTGATTCCAGTCAGTTTCAGCAGCAAATGGGTCCCCTTACATGCATGACTCAGACGGTTCAATCAGCAGGCACTATTTGTTTCCTAGGTTAGCAGTGCCAAAGGGGGTTGTCTTGAATCTTCCAGTCTGTGGTTTTTCCAAGTGACAGTCCAAATAATCAGACCATGGCCACAACCCAAGAATCAGTAAAAATATAATGAGATTTATCAAGTGTCATATTTGCCAGAGCTATAATAATGACCTTGAGTTTCTTGAGCAGAATGACCCTGTCCACTTTGAATTCTGAATAAGCTGGCCCTGAGCCTGACCGTTTGCAGCTGCCCAGTGGACATCACCAGATGTCAGCTTAGCCAAACCATCAGTGAAGCAGGCCCAGACATTATGGGGAAACTCTGTGAATCAAGGGCACCGTTGAGCCAGCAACTTTGCTACAGGTGGGGAGTGGAATAGCTGCCATTTTTTCATGTAGTGCCAAGATGCTTCTGGGGCCAGGCTGGCTGCATGTTCGAAGGTACCATTTCCATTACTGGATCCTTTTCCCTTTGTTAGTCACCGAGTCTGTCGATCTATCCCAAAATGGAAATACCAGGACAGAGAATCACAGTTCCTCCAGGGGTCAGGCACTCAGTTTCAATAAGAGCTCAATAGTAAGCTGACAGTTGCTTTCAGAAGAGATAAAACTGGTAGTTGCGTTGAGGAAGCAATGAGTCTAAACCCTAAGGGGCACCTCCAAGTGGAGGCCACCTCCCTTTGCTGGAAGCTCCTGTTAGCAGCATCATCAGTCACAGAGACTTGTAGCTCAAAGGGATCATTGAAGATGTAGGGCCCTAGAAGTATCAGCACCTCTCTACATGCAGCTCTTCCAGACAGGAAGAACCCCTTTTGGATCTTATCGGGGTTTACAATATAAAGCATGTAAAACATAAATACCAGTTACACATTCAGCAGTGGAAGCCAGAACAATAATACATTGAATCAACACGAGGACTCCATTCTATGGGTCATATTAACTTCCCTTTGTTACCGTGAACTCTGTCCAAATCCCAGCAGTTGAATTTGGCCATACACTCATTAGTGGGACCCAGCTGGATGGTAATGTAGTTGCCAGTATCCACTAGAGCCACAAAAGTTTGAATCACTTCTCTTCCCGACACTCCCTAACCTGTTTGATAGATTGTGACTTCTCATCCCTTTTGGGAAAACAGCAATGTTACCTAGCCCCTAACCATCTTGCTCCTTAAACCAGGTGAGTGAAGAGAGACAAGAGGGTCACAGGGGTGTGATGAGGGACTCCACGCAGTAGCAGTCAAGAAGTCATGTTTCAGTTTGGGGAGGAGTGCAATAATTTATTTAGATTGTTGGAATCAGTTTCTTGGTCTTCAGGGGATCAACCTCATCAGCATTGTCAACCAAGTATAAGACAATAGAAGTTTGAATAGCAGTCAATGACCTATCTGTGGTTTTCCATGGCAAATTGTCTCAGAAATTTTCCCAGAGGGCCAAAGCTCCCTGAAAGCAGGCAGGGCCCACTGCAAAAAAGTAAAACAAAGCTCCAAGGCCTTTTACTCCTTTCTTCAAATAGATCTAAGTTTGGCATAAGAGACTGCAAGAGGGTCTGAGCCATAAGCCAGCCCAGCTGTTCTGTTCCTCCCTAGGGAGCATCCATACAGGATCCTCCCCATCTACCAGATGAACCAGAGAACATTCCAAAGACTTGCCTGAAATCTCAAAGGAACTGTGAATTTCACCCCTTTTATATTCAGCGCAGGTACTTGTCTCTGTAACTTGTCTGCAAGAGAAAAGATCCTTCTGCTCGTACAGAATGAATGTTAGTTATTCTAATGGGGTGGGCCCACGACTGAGATTGACCAAGGTCCTTCCACTGGAGGAGAATTAATGATGAACAGGGTACCAATTGGATAGTTGTCTGGATCCCATTCGTTAGCCCACAACGGCCTCCCTGATTGTAACTGAACACAAGTGTGTATGCCCGATGCACAGTGAGCCAAACTAAATGAAAACTCAAGAGTCTGGAGCAGAGAAAGGTTTATTGCAGAGCCATGCAAGGAGACAGGTGGCTCGTGGCCAAAGAACTCCGAACTCCTTGAAGGGTTTCAGCAAAACACTTTTAAAGGCAAGGTGAGGGAGTGGTGTGGTTAGTAGTGGCAAACTTCTTGGTGTAGGAATCCTCTGTTCTTGCAGCTGCCCATGTAGGTCAGGTCAATATGTTCCTATAAATCTCCAACGAGACAACTGTTATTCTCTGCTCTGCAACTTTTTTATCTCTATGTAAACGGAGGTCAGAGCCCTGGGAATAGATTATCCTCTATAGTTCAGGGTATAGGCAACCGTGGTACAGAGCCAGCATGACTCGGCACAGGAAGAAGACTAGATCTAACATGGAGTCAGGGTTGTTCCTCTCTATTACATAATTTCTCCTTGTTAAGAGCAACTAAACTGGAAGACCATTTGACCATACAATTTGTTCAGTGTGTTTGCTGCCATTTCCCTTGGACGTCCCTCAAATTCTGCTCACCACCCTGCAAAGCTTTGTTCTTTCCTTTCTAGAAAATGAGTGTGAAATTGAATTTGAAATATTGGGTGGATATTTTACTAAAATGTAAAATATTATTTTATAATACACTTTCTTTGTACTTATATACATTACCTTTGTGATATTATTTCAACCTTTTAGTCCTGGATTGGTTGCAAAAGCCATATGTGATTTTTATATTGGGAATAGAATTAATGGGTCTATGATGAATAGTGGACATCCTGTTTTGAAGAAATCATATTTTGGGCAAAATGCCCATAAGAGACATGTTTTTGCCAATAGTTTAGTTCAGAGCCTCTGGGATCTTTCTTTCCTTTTTTTTTTTTTTTAAGAAGTGATGAGAAAGTTTGACGCTTTTTTATTCTATTTTGAATTCACTTTAGAGCTGATTTCAAAACAGCTTGTTATTTCAGTTTTTGTTATTATAAAAAACTCATACTTATTTGTTTGTTTTATTTTGGCATTTCACTACTACTCTTAAGGCCATAGTATTATTTTAAGTAAAAATTCACTCTGTTTTCATTTTCTGTTTCTTTCTTCCCACCTCAATTTTTTTCTAGTCAGTTGATGGTTTGTCCAATAGAAATTATAGAAACATTTGACATATTAGTTACTTGACATATTAATTTTGGCCACTTCTGGTATGCTTTCTTTTGCCAATGAAATTATTTAAAAATTGGGTGGGGGTGTTTCTGAGCAACGGAAGTCTTTCCTTTGGGCATTAAGTATTAAGCCATTTTCTCTATCATATAGCAAGAAAGAAATTTTAAAACCTAAGTTCACAGCATGCAATTGGCAGAAGCAAATAAATGGTTCTCTTTAAAAAATTCACTTCAACAGCAATAAATCTCTAGTTAAGTTTCAAACCAGAATTTTAAAATGGCAAATGAAAAAATATACTGATTTCAAATAGTAGCTAGAATTCTTTTTTTTTTTTTAAACATTTCTTAATTATCCTGTGAAACATCAAGTGAGTTTTAGGGCAACCAGTTAACATTGTCTTAGTTCTGCCATAGAATCAAAGAGTTTTTACTGCTGGAGGGAATTCAGAGATGATGGTTTTACACATACTGAAACTGAGATCCAGAGACAGTGATGTATGCATAGTCCTGAATAAGCAGGACCGAAACTTTCATTATGCCACATTATATCCAGAAGGTATAGCTAAATATTCACAAAAATTTCAAACATTTTAGGTTCAGAGTCATTTCCTTTCCTTTGTAGATATTTCCTATTCAGGCTCCTTTTGGCCCCATTTCTACCATTTTGCCAAATGAATGTAGTGGTCTCTGCCTCAGTGTAATAGCAGACCCAGCCTCATTTTTAAGTACTGACACAGATTTAAGACTTTGTAATGACTTCTATCTTTACATCAGAACCATTTCTATCAGAGTTCTAATTTCTGAATCCCATAACCTACTCCAGTCTTTATCTTATTTGATATTTTTATAGAACATGACACTTTGATTAACCCCTGATTCTGGTGACTCAAGTTTCCAGCCTGAAGACTGTATCCTCTCTCTGGGTGATCTTCTATTTTATGGCTTTGAAAAGCTGGCTCCGTAGCTACACCTCTGGTCCGAGGTTCTCATTGTCACTCCACATCTGTGTTTTACACTTCCTGCTGGAGTTTCCCACCTGGTTGTCAGACAGCCAAGATACATCTTGTATTTTCAAAACATTGCAAAATTTTCACACTTTCCAAATGTGATTTGAATTAAAAAAAAAAATCTCTCCAAGTTTCTGTTCCGTCACCTGTAAATGGATTTGTTAGGAGATTATATGTAAAGAACGCAGCACAGCAAGTGGAGAATTATTACTTTGTTGTCCACTCCAGAACCTACTTCTGTTGTGATCTGCTTTCCATGACCTTCCTTCTGCATAATAATATCTTTGTGTCATACCCTACTCTTGCCCCTCTCTCATCTTTTCATCAAGTCAGTTAACAAAGCCTTCTGATGTTTTATCAATGAGAGATGTTTCCATTTTGGCCTCTAAACCAACCTCATCATCTCTGCTTAGTTCTGGTGATCAGTCTGCCTCTGGTCTCCTTTGTTCATTCTCCAGCATGCCGTCAGAGTTAATGGCCACCTCTTCTACCTAACAACCCCACTGTTTGGGCAGGCTTCCCACTGTCTTTAAAGAAAAATTAAAATTTTTTTAATCTAAGCAGTAAATCCCTTTACAACATAGTACCTAGCTACTATTTCAGTGTTATCTCCTGCCCTTCCTTTCTCCCAAGTCACAGTGCATGTGAATACACAGACACAGACACAGAAACACACACACACACACACACACACACACACACACATGATTTTCCTTAAACACATCAAACATTTTCACAACTTTCAGTTTAGTTCATTCGCTCAGTCGTGTTCGACTCTTTGTGACCCCATGGACTGTAGCATGCCAAGGCTCCCTGTCAGTCACCAACTCCCAGAGTTTGCTCAAACTCATGTCCATTGAGTCGGCGATGCCATCCAACCATCTCATCTTCTGTCATCCCCTTCTCCTCCTGCCTTCAATCTTTCCCAGCATCAGGGTCTTTTCAGATAAGTCAGTTCTTCACATCAGGTAGCCAAAGTATTGGAGTTTCAGCTTCAGCATCAGTCCTTCCAATGAATAGTCAGGACTGATTTCCTTTAGGATGGACTGGTTGGATCTCTTTACTGTCCAAGGGACTCTCAAGAGTCTTCTCCAACACTTCAACTTTACCTATTACCTTTAGCATATTCTTACCTCCACTTGGAATACTCTCTCCTCCTTCAACTGACAAACTCTTAACACTTAAAACACAGATTTTGAGTGACCCAATCCTTGCCCAATTGTCTTTGACAGAAGAATGTGTTGTGTTCTCCATGTTTCTGTATTTATTTGTTATATGTTGGTCCCACCAACTGTGAATTTTGAACTCAAAGGCAAAGGATATTTTTTTTTTCCTCTTTAGTACTTCCCTGGTGGCTCAGACAGTAAAGAATCTGCCTACAGTGCAGCAGACCTAAGTTCGATCCCTAGGTCAGGAAGAGCCCCTGGAGAAGGAAATGGCAACCCATTCCAGTACTCTTGCCTGGGAAATCCCATGGACAGAGGAGCCCGGTGGGCTGCCGTTCATGGGGTCACAACGAGTCAGACACAACTGAGTGACTTTCACACCTAGTAAAGTGACTGGCAATAGAAAAAAAACAGACAACAGAAAAGCAATGAATGGCTGATAACATATTACCATTTCCTGCTGGGTTGCCATAGGCCCGTTATTCTTATAAATTGAGTTATTCTGATGTTTCCTCACAATTGTATTTGGGCTAATTACTCATGGAGAAGTATACATTGACAGTGTTTACTCCTCATTGTATCTTATCAAATGCCTCATGGTTTCAATATAGCCCATATTTAGATATGTTTACTTTGATCATTTTATCAATAGGGTGACTTAAGTATTATTCACTATAAGGTTACTTCTGTACACTTTGCAATTAATAAGTATTTTGTGGAAGAAGTAATATAAAACCATGGCAATGTATTATTCTTCATCAAAGTTTTAATTTGTTTATTTGCTTATATCAAAATCAACTCATGGCTTCCTATATTATTCAGTGGGTTGTAATATGATGCTGTCATTTCCTTTGGATACTGAAAATTTTCCCAGAATTGGCCAGTGAGTGCCTTTTTGAGTTGGATTCAATGTTCTTTTCACAAGTTCCTTTCCTTCTTTGAACATTGTGTTATTTTACAGCTCACAAAAGATGTATCAGGCACATCCTGTATTTTTCTTGCCCAAGCCACCAAATCAATTATTTCTCCAAGGACTCCTGGTTCTGATTTAGTGTAACATAAAATTCAGAAACCATCTGGACACTGAGTAGACTCATTCTTTAGGATATTTGTTTCCAGGACCTAGTGGAAAGAACTGTGGATGAATTTATGTATATACATATACACATTAATGACTGTATTTAGGTATATGTATATATACTTATTTATATTCTATATTATCTATATATACATATAAGTATACAATATATTAATACATATATTTGCATGTATTTACATTATATAAATACATATATGCATATATGGGATGAATTCATACATGTACCTCTAATTCCAATAAAAGTGATTATTCTACTCCTGAGTTATATTAGAGCCAAATCTTACCATCTCCCAATTGTGAACTTTACAGAAATTTTGCAAGCTGATAGTTTCATATTGGTCATGGTTGGAGTCTTTACACCTTGGAAGCTGTCAAACACTCCCATCTATGTGTCTGATTTATAAGTTGCGACTGAAACACCCATCTTGCTTCTGAACACCAGATCAAAATTTCCTTGCCAGATATCTATCGGTTCATGCCTTCCTCTTGTGAGCATCAACTCCAGGTTTAGAAGTCTAATCATCCTTTCCCCCCAATTCTGCTTCTACTCCTGCTGTTCACCTTATAGCTAAGAAGACAGCTTTCTCCCAGCCCCATAAACAAGAAACAATAGAATACTTTTCATTCACTTCTTAATCTAAACCTTCTTAAATCTAGTCCTCAAATTCTGTTGAGTCCATCTCTGAAACATTTCTTATATGTCCCTCTTTATTAGCCCCTGTCATCATAAGCACAGCATTATTTTTGGTCTTTGCTTTTTTCTTGCATGGTCAACTGAATTCATAAACTTGTTACCTTAAATGAGAGATAATGTATGATAATGGAATACCTTCTGACTTTTTTCTGAAATGTTTTAAAGTTTAGAATTATCAGTACAGAGTGACTTTAGCTGCAGAAATCCTGATCAACTGTGACTTTTAAAACAGTTATAAATCTCACAAAGAAAAGTTGGAAAAGTGCTCACTGGTTTGGTATAGCTGTCCAATGCTGTCATTAAGGATCTGCTGCTGCTGCTGCTGAGTCGCTTCAGTCGTGTCCGACTCTGTGCGACCCCATAGACGGCAGCCCACCAGGTTCCCCCGTCCCTGGGATTCTCCAGGCAAGAACACTGGAGTGGGTTGCCAGTTCCTTCTCCAATGCATGAAAATGAAAAGTGAAAGGGAAGTCGCTCAGTCGTGTCTGACTCCTAGCGACCCCATGGACTGCAGCCCACCAGGATCCTCCATCCGTGGGATTTTCCAGGCAAGAGTACTGGAGTGGGGTGCCATTGCCTTCTCCGCATTAAGGATCTAGCCTTCTCTATTTGTTCACTCTGTCATTCCTAGCATGTTGGCCTTTTTCCTGACACTTGTCACCCTATAGTCACAAAATGACTGCCAGAGAACAAGACAGTTCATCCTCACACCACAGCAATATGTGCAAGAAGAAAGAGAAGGCACAGCACAAGAAAGACTTCATCACTTGTCTTTTTACAATCAATGTAATGTCTCCCAGAAGTCCCCAACGGTCTCCTCCTTCCATAGTTTTTAGAACTATGCTACGTGGCCCCAGCTCCCTTAGAAATAAAGTCATACTTAGTCAAAGTTCTCTGACTTTGTTAACAATATATATACGTTTAATTTGAAGTTCACAGCAACTCTTTCTGTTAGGTAAATATGTAGAGAAAACCACATCTGTTCTTTCTAATCTTGTTGACACCCTTATGCAGGGGTCCAATTCCACCAAGATGACAGAATATGTGTTTATTAGTTCAAAGAGCATTCATTGTATATTATTGTAAATGCTAGGATATGGTGGTTAACATTACAGACAAAAATTCCTGCCCTGAAGGAGCTTGCATTCTAGTGACCAATCTGTGCTTCATTAGAGGAAATCTGAACCCAGATGATAGTAGATCAGATGATTTCTCAGAATTTCCTTTTCTTACTTCCTATCACTCAGCTTTACTCTTTCAAAACTAGAAGTCAGCTCTGACCTAAATTTGTATATTTGACTCTGACTGAAATTATGTTTTTCCTGGCTAATATTTCTTAGTTTGTGAAGTGAATTTGGGCTTCTTCCTACTTTTAAGTACTAACGTTTGCAATGCTATTTTTGCATTTTTTTTCTTCCTTTTGGTCATTTAGGGTGTTGAGAATTGTGTAGTCTTGCACTTTGAACAGCCACCCTTCCTTAAATTTAGTATGTCCCACTGGGGACGAAACTTATACTTTAAATAGAAACTTTGGCTGTACTATATGGCTTTGGAAAATCGCCACAGGAATGTTTTTTGATTGTATAGGACTTGGCAATGAAAATAATTGGTTAAAGAAGGACATTAAAAAATAATCCTTGGATTTTGACACCTTAGAGAAGAAAAGAGGGAATGTTATTATATCACTCTTTCTCTATGATGTGCTTTTCTTACAAAAGAACAGTGTATATTTAACTAAATAATAACTTACTGCTTGATGTCTATTTTAAGAGGACATTTTATCAGTTTAGATGCTTTGGAACAGCATGTAATAGAAAATACTGACTCGTCTTTGTCCATTTGGGCTGTTATAACAAAACACCACAGGCTGGGTGGCTTATAAAGAACAGAAGTTTATTTCTCATAGTTCTAAAGCCTAGAAGTCCAAGATCAAGGGGCCAGCCTTTTGGTGGAGGTCCTCTTCTGGGTTGTGATGACTTTTCACTATGTCCTCACATGACAGAAAGATCAAGGGAGATCTCTAGGGCCTTTTATAAGGTCATCATTCCCATTCATGAAGCTATCTCCCTCATGACCTAATCACCCCCAAAGGCCCAGTATCTTAATAGCATCACATAGGACATTAGGAATTTGTTTGTGGCTGGGGGTGGGGTTAGTGCAGACATTTAGCCTGATGTATATATAAACATCTTTTTTAAAAAGATGTTTAAAATTTTTCTTTCAGTGGCTGTGTTGAGTCTTAGTTGCAGCACATGAGATCTTTGCTGCATCATGCGAAGTCTCCTTGAGGCACAAGAACTCTTAAGTTGCCGTGCTCTGACTTCGTTGCCCTGCAGCATGTGGGATTTTACTTCCCCATCCAGGGATTGAACACAAGTCCCCTGCATTGCAAGGTGGATTCTTAACCACTGGACTGCCAGGGAAGCCCCCATACATGTAGACTTATAAACTGAATGAATAAATACATGTGTTATCTCACATAAGAAGAAGTCCAGAGGTTGCACTGGCTCCTCCACCACACAGCTAAGCTGTTAGGGACTCAAGCTCATTCCAACCCATGGCCCTACCACCCTAAAAGGGCTGACTGTGCTCTCAGGCCAACTCCACTCTACTGAGTGTCGGCCTTAGAAGTGCCAGGCATTCCATTCAGACACAACATCACCAAGTGGAAGGAAAAAAAACATCTTTTTTTCTTGAGTTCGAAACCTTCCTAAAAGTCCTCCCCTGCCCCCACGCCGGAAGGCTCTCTTTCATATGTTACTGACTAGATTTGGGTCATGTGCCCATTTCTAAACCAGCTGCTGGAAAGAGAAGAGAAGTGGAGTTGTCAGGATTTGGTTAAATCAAGGCCATTTCGTAGAACTGTGGATAGGAGCACTTTCTCATGATACGCTGTATGGAAAGCAGATATCTAAACTCAATTGGATTCTGCTAGGAAAGAAGAAGCTGGAAGGAGAGGAAATGGATGGTGAAGAAGCAACCACTAAATAACTGCCAAGTAGGTTCTTAAGGGCTTCCCCGGTGGCTCAGCAGTAAAGAATCCACCTGCATTGAAGCAGCCACAGGAAACATGGGTTCCAACCCTGGATCAGGAAGATCCCATGAAGGAGGGCATGGCAATATACTCCAGTATTCTTGCCTAGAGAATCTCATGGACAGAGAAGCCTGGCGGGCTACAGTCCATGGGGCCGCAAAGAGTTAAACTTGACTAAACATTCACCCACAAGTAGATTTTTGCTATTTGCCCAGTTTAGCAGCGTCAATCCATTGATCAAAAGAAAATTAGTTTAGATAGGATTTTATTGTCCTGACTAGATGTTTTCAATAGCATCTAAAAGCAACATACAAGTGAAATATGTATGAAGTTAACCACATATCATTAAAAAATCTTAGGTGCAATTGTAATTAAAGTTTAGCAAACAACCTCTAATCTCCAAATGTAATACTCTGTCTCCATCTGTGGCTTCTTTCACCTTATTCTATTACATCAGTTGGTTTTAATGCCTGAAGTGTTATCTAAATGTTCAGCTGACATCCACATTTGTCCAGTTTAAATCCCCCCTAATTAGTGCAAAGAAGCTTTCTAGGGTGCTGGTGGGAAGTTGTTTTCACTCAGCTCTAGAGGAAAAGCTTAATTTGTGGGCAAACCGTGCCAAGGCAAGTCTCAGTCCAATCTTCATGGCAGAGTCACAGAATCCCACATGGCCACCCACCCAAACAGATATTATTCTGATTCAGAAGTCACTTTAGAGGTCCTTTAAAAAAAATTTACTTGTCAAAATTTACTTATATAAATCCCTGAAAATAGCTCATAAAACTACTAACAATGACAGCTAACTTGTAGAAAGGCATTTTAAAAGAAATATAATTCACTTTTAAATTAGTCCCTCTGGCCAGTATATTGAAATGCTTGGAATTTTAAGTAAATCATCCTTAAGTTCCCTTAACAATTTTGTACAGATGGAGGACCACGTGGGTGAATATCTTGCATGCATGGGGATGAGATCCAGATGACGAGAACGTAGAAAGGGTTGTTAAATACGTTTCAGGGGAGAACACTGAAAACATCAAACAGTGTGATTATCAGCAATGGAAATAACTGTCCTAATGCTGTCTGAAACAATGCAAGAATATGAAGCTATCAAAACCTGTGGCGTCTTCATTCAGTCTTTCCCTGATCTAAAAATATTTGTGTTTTCTTTCAAGAAGGGGCTTGAATATATAAATATATTCAGACAAACATGTATGTTAATGCACATAAAATTTTATGCAATGTGTTACATATATTACATATGTCATATGTGTGTGTGTGTGTGTGTGTGTGTGTGT